>SNQJ01S0073710.1:95087-108054 GCA_010110895.2 Picea sitchensis
AAAAACCTTCATTTGGACCCTCAAAATGTCCCTGGAAGTTAAAACCTGCTAAAAATAGTAAATTGCCAAAATGGCCAGAAAACTGTTTTGAGCCATTTGGAAAAGGTGGGTGGCCACCGATATCCACCTGGATCAATGACCTCCTCGACTTCTCAAATGGAAACATTGGAGCCCTATTTAGAATGATGAAGAGAACAACACCAATACCACGGAGGCCTCGATTGGGTCTATTGAAGGGAATTATTCTTCTTCGGTAACCCAAGTTATAGAGGATCTTCTCACCACCAAGCTCTATGTTCCTATAAGCCTTCAAATTTTAAGGGAAAATTATTTTGTTTTGTGGTTTTTTTAGCTCTTTGTTTGTTTGATCTGTAAACAGTGGGGTTATATCCTAACCATTTCATCAAAACAAATACTTCTGTGGAATGAATTTGCTTCTCCGTTACTTAGTTTGTTAACTGCTTGGTTTGCATTGTTTGTGGTTGCTAGACCAATGCCAACCAAGTTCTCAAACTGTGGGAACTGGTTAATTTACCAGTTAGATAAATGAGGATGTCTAGCTATAAAGGAACGTTCAATGGATGAATTAAGTCACTTAATAATATAGAAAACACCCAGGGAAATTTTAGGCACTCGACATCTAAAGAAAAAGAACCTGGGGCGAGTTTGGACACTCAACATCAGAGAAAAATTACTTGGGGTGAGTTTAGACTCTCAACATCAGAGAAAAATGACATGGGGGCAAAGGGAAGACACCCAACTAAAGAAAAACAACCCAACAATGATTAACTTCGACCATCTTCTCAGTTGGGACGCCCAACACTAAGAAAACCGCCCAAAGAGGTATAAATTCGCCCATGCATAAGTAAATTCGCCCAGCAACAAAATTAAACACTAAGAGGAGTGAATATAATTTGTGGGTGAGTGGAACCTCAATCAACAAGAAAGAACACAACTCAAAGAGGATTGAGTTAATGAAGCTTGCATCTACTAACAAGAATATAAATTTCAAGCAACAAAACTCAAACCAAAACCACAATATACCTCCATAGAGCATATTATACCCACACAGTATAAACAATAAAGATTTATTTTGCTTGAGAATTTCATTACAATGGGTGAGTTATGAATGCCCATAAATCTCATGCATTGTTACTCACAAAAATAAATGCAGATGGCCATGGCTCAGAGATGCCTTCGCTCATCATGGACAAGCTCCTTGACTCCTTCGTCTATTGATATTTGAGTAAGTTGTAGTCTTCAAGCTACTAGCTCTACCAAGTTCCCAAGCTCTCCTTGCCTCCCGTGTTTCTTTTTCATTCTTCACCACAACCTTCATTTTTAATGGTCTGCCTTTAGAAGGCTAACGATCACAATGGTTCATTTTTGCTTCCAACTTTGTCAAAAAATAAAAAAATAAAATAAAAAGAACAATTAGAAATTTACAAAGTATTTTGGGTGAAGATCCAATTCGTATCACGCCTCCCCATTTGCAGGCTTTTGGTCCCCAAAAGCTTCATCTCCCTTCAATCTTCTTCAGAATCTAGAAAATATCCACAAAAGGGTGCCTTCATTGTAGGATGGAAGATAAGAGCTGAATAGGGGTTTCCTTTGGCATAACCCTATTGTCCATCTCATGGCTATAAATGATATTTATTGCTACAATAGGTCGTTGGAAAACCACTGCTCCTTGGGTTGCAAGTGCAAACAAATCATATTTCTCTTTGACTCTCCAAGCTTTTGTTTTTGGTTGTTTGGTTCTTCAGATGGAGTTCTGGGTGAAGCCTCCAACATTTGGCCTTACAATGTCTAGTCAATCCACAATATTAACACTAGTTCTCACATGGGCTTTGTGGTCTTCTAGAGTGCCAAAAATATATATCCTTATGACCCCTTTTCTTGCAACAAAAACAAACTATACCATACTTCTTCGGATTGTGAGGATGTTTTCTAGATTGGTTGCTTGGTCCCCCAAGATTTGGAGCGAACATGGATGGAAAAATCATCTCTTTGCTACCCTATTCCAAGCTTCTATAAGCAAATTTAAGTGGCTTGTTGCACATGGATTCTTTTTTGATTCCTCTTGCCTTAATGAAAGTGGTTTGAGATACATTTGTGTTGGCTTCTTATCCATTGAATGCTAGGATTTCATGCTTGGGCCTCTGTTGAGCTACAATGGGAATCAAAATCCCTTGGCCTTCCTTTCTTAGCTCTTGGCCACCATAGCCCATTTGCCTCATGAGCATGGAACCAATGCATCTAGTGTGCTTCTCAAAGTCACCAAAGGTTTCTTGAAAAAGGATTGTAGAAGGTGAGTTTACCATATTTTCCTCTATGATGGTACTACCCTTGACAATGGCAATGGAAGGGGCTTGCTTGGTCTCTTGGACAAGTACTTCTAGCTTATTTAAAGCCTCTTTCTTTGTTTCCAAGTCATGGTATAGGTGAGTGGTGACCTTGATGAACCTCTCCTCTTGCAAATTATCTAGCTCAATAAATTTCTCCTTCGAATGAAAAAGTTTCAATTTGCTTATGTCTAATTCTTCCCTCATGGTGGTGAAGGAGTCCTAACACTTTACGAGCTCTTTCTC
This sequence comes from Picea sitchensis, assembly GCA_010110895.2. Lineage (NCBI taxonomy): Eukaryota > Viridiplantae > Streptophyta > Pinopsida > Pinales > Pinaceae > Picea > Picea sitchensis. The sequence goes on from SNQJ01S0073710.1 coordinate 97,679, forward strand.
TAGCTCATTTTCTATTTGTCTCTAATGCCAACTTCCTCTTGAATCTAGCTATTGAAGTCTCTAAACTCTCCTTGTTCAAGGATTTTCCCATAGAAACTGCTTCAAGGTCTCTGATGAACCTGCTCTGATACCATTTGATTCGTACACGATGGGCATATGGCCTGACCATTTCATCAACACAATTACTTTTGCAAAATGAATTTGCTTCTCTGTTATTTGGTTTGTTAACTACTTGGTTTGCATTGTTTGTGATTGTTGGACTAATGCCTATCAAGTCCCAAAATTGTAGGAACTGGTTAATTTACCAATGAGATAAATGAGGATGTCCAACCATAAAGGAACATTCAATGGATGAATTATGTCACTCAGTGATATAGAAAAATGGCCAGGGATATTTCAGGCACTAGACATCAGAGAAGAATAACTTGGGGAGAGTTTGGACACTCGCAATCAGACAAAAATGACTTGGGGTGAGTTTATACTCTTAACATTAGAGAAAAACGACCCAGGGGAAAAGGAAAGACGCCCAACTAAAGAAAAATGACCAAAAAATGATCAAATTCAACCGACATCTCAGTTGAGACGCCCAACACTAAGAAAACCGCCCAGAGATATATAAATTTGGTTAGGCATAAGTAAATTCACCCAACAACAAAATAAAACGTCCGAAGGAGTCAATATAATTTGTGGGTGATCGAACCTCAGTCAATGAGACAAAACACGACTCAGAGAGGATTGAACTAATGAATCTTGCATCTACTAACAAGAACATAAATTTCATGCAATAAAACTCAAACCAGAACCACAATATACCTCCCTAGAGCAAATTACACCCACACAATATAAAAAATAAAGATTTATTTTGGTCGGGAATTTCATTACAATGGGTGAGCTATGCATGCCTTGAAATATCATGCATTGTTACTTAGGAAAATAAATGCAGATGGCCATGGCTCAGAGATGCATTCACTAATTCTGGATAGGCTCCTTGACTCTTTCGTCCACCGATCTTCAAGTAGGCTACACTCTTTGAGCTCTCATCTCTACAAACTTCCAAAGTTCTCCTTGCCTCCTATGTTTTTTTTTTTCATTCTTCACCACAACCTTCATTTTTAATGGGCTGGCTTTGTAAGGCCAACCATCACAATGGCTCATTTGTGTTTCCAACTTTGTCAAAAAAGACAAAATAAAATGAAAATAACAGTTACAAATTTACAAAGTATTTTGGGTGAGGATCCAATTTGGATCGCTTTTCTAGGAGAGGAATTTGATCACGAGTCTCCTGGTTATATTTACTATCTTCTAAAGTTTTAGATGGAAGGGGGGCAGACGTGGAAAAATGGGAAGGGATTCCTATGGAAAGGGGATAGTCTCAAAATCCATTTGATACTCCATGCGAGTGGAACATGAAACTCATGCGGCAGAGGAGTTCTTCAAAGCCAACGCATGGGAGGTCAAATCTCGACAACCTCCTGACAGACAACAAAGGAGGAGGCAGGTCCTAACAAACAACAAAAGAGGAGGCAAGTTACAACAAAGGAGGTAGGGGTAGGAGGGGACATGTGGATAGGTGATGTGGTAGAGGACAACTAGATAGGTGGGCGATGACTGACATCTATGTGGAGGCATGCCATAACTACCTCAAAGAATGGTGCAGACAAAGAAATGTATATGCATGATAGTTGGAGTCGTATTCAAGAGGTCAATCCAATGGAGATCAAAGGAGGCATGAAATATGTGGAGAGAAAAGGAGGCAACGATATTGGTTGACAGGTTTTGCTCAATTGACAGATTTCACGAAAAATCTCTCCCTAAGTACATGCCTTTGACATAATTATTAAATAAATAAAAGTTACAAAGCTTTGCTTATTTATGCTTCACACTTCTAATTTTTTTTTTAGATATTTTTATCACAAGAGAGGTTAAGAGAGATGAAGCTATTTTCCCAACTTACCCCTTTACAAGGAAGGGTAGGATTTTGGGCAATGCATATCTTACACTTTCTCCTAATTGCCCTTAAAATCAACAAAAAAGATGGCTTCAAGGATCATAGAATTCAAAGGGGGAAATATCCCACTCCTTTGACCATTTATTTATTTTTAGTTGTTGCTTCCTATAAGGCTTCTGGGAGATGTCTAAAGATTGAATCATGGGGATTGCCTTCAAGAGTCTCTAGAAAGAGTGGTCCAAAAGTCTTCCTCAATTTACAAGGTATTCTTAGCTACTAAATTCTTATGTTGACTTGTTTTCTCTTGATGTATGAAAATAGATCTTAGGGTTTTATGTATATGTAAGATCCTCGAATAAGATTAAAAAGCGTATATTCTATTTTATTACTATTCAATTTTTATTAGAAATCATTCAAGTTGGAAAACAATATGCACCCCACAGTAGAGTAGTAAATGTTGTATAGGCTGGGATATACATCGTTGGATCTAAAGTCAGATCCAACAGTGTATATCCCGACCTATAAATCATTATTACTTTGTTGTGGAGTGCATATTGTTTTCCATTCAAGTTTGAATCTATATTTTAACCAGAATATTTTTAATGAAAGAAACAAATCAATAAATTGATGTGATAACAAATTCTCAACAATAATAAGAACTACACGTACTTAGTTTCTATATCATGCCTTGATATTCATAATAATTACAAGTGGGATATCTTATAATTGAAATTCCATTCCACATAAATACTCTCCTCTCTTTTAAATGTATAAGGTTGATTGTATACGACATTTTTTCCATTTTCAAATAAATATTGTGTATCATTATCGAATTCAATTCATAATTTAAGGACTAATATGAGGACAAACTCAAACTCTTATCGATCGAAAAATTTCCTCAAACTTGGTAATTTTTTTGTCAAAAGTTATAATTTCTCTTCAATGAGGGGAAACTTTGACCATGGGATTTTTTTTTTCGTAAGTTAGTTTTTGTATTGGATCCTGAAAGAGTTACAGATAGCTATTGTTCCTAATCTTATATGGCAGAGATGCCCTTCTGGGAAACCACCACTGCCCTTAGGATAAAAAAGTATTGTTGTTCCTAATCTTACGTGGTAGCGGTGCCCTGCCAGGAAACCACCACTGCCGGATGTTCAAAAAATATATTTTTCAATGTCGATGCCACGCAGGGTAGATGCTAATAACCAGAAATATATAAAAAGAAAAAACTTCGGCCAGCCTTCCATGGCTGCGACGAAGAGCGTCGTAAACATGGAACATAAGAGAATTAGAAACCTGGTCTGAGCCTAGGTCCGGTGTAGACCTATCGCACCTGGGACTTACCCTTGTCGCAGTCCACCATTTCTTGCCTAAGGTCCTGGAGGAAGGCCATCAACTTGTCAACCCGAATCCAACAATCGTCGTCTATGTGCTGCATATTCAACGTAATTACCTTGAGCTCCCTCAAGTCTCGTTTGATGTCGCTCAGGTCCCTTTGAAGGTCACTCAAGGTGTCCATGTTCGTTGCGCGATCCTGGTGTATGTCACTTGGTGAGAGTGGGGAGGTTGAGGAGGTGGAGGGGGAGAGGGTAGGGACGTTGGGGGGGTGGCGTAAGGGGGAAGGAGGAGGTGGCAGACGTCGAGGAGGGGAGGGAGGGCGAGGTGCATAGCCCAATGAGTTTCCAAAGAGGTCGAACCACTTGACCCTACAACCGTATGGGTTCGAGAGGGGAGAAAGCTCAGTGGTGGTCTCCTGGAGAGGCTGAGTAGGGATGGGTGCCTCGATTGGGGCCAAGACGGGGAGGAGATCAACTGCAGGAGGAAGAACATGAGCAACCGCATCAACCGTATCCATTGGAGGGAGAAAATCGGCCACAAGAGGATGGACGTGGATGGGCTCACCAACTGGAGGTCTGATTGGGGGAAGCTCGACCTCAGGAGGATGGTCGGGGGTGGGCGGTTTCTTGCCCTTGGCCTCATACCAAGTGATGCCCCTTTTAGCCTTGCCTCTGAGGTGGGGCATGTCAAGAGCCAACGACAATCTTGCGAGTCTGAGAGCCGAATGAAGAATGCACCAGAGGGGAGGCGAATTGTGAGCAGCATGCCCGAGAGCGAAAAAATAAGGTTGCAAAAGAGTGAGAGGAATGCCTGTGAGAAGGGGTGGAAGTTACCAGGGAAAATCCACGTGCAGCGCCATGAAGTCGCTCGCGTTCCAGAGCTTCCAACTCGTGCGAGTGAAGGCTCATGTCGGAGGAATGTAAGGTGGCGGAAACATGATTATGTCCATGAGGTGACAGAGAGGGTGGGATGGGAGTGATTGGGCGCCAGGTGGCCTCCCCGTGGCTTGGTCGCTTACTGATCTCAGAAGCACCCCATCCGGCGTTTGACCATGGGCTTTTGTTCTTAAGGGATTTGGCCCATTTTAAGACAACCCAAATCGTCAAAATTAAAAAAAAAAAGAGTGGATCGAGGTAGAAATTTGCCTTGCCAAAAAACAACAACAATAATAAGTAAAAAAAAATAAAGGAGCTCAATGGGTTAGTTCGAGTAGTTAAGTGTTGCAAATTACAAGTAAGAGGTCACATGGTCAAGTCCCTGGGCTGGCTGCCTATGTGGATATTATGGGCCTCACTCAATGTCCCCACTCGATTAGGTTGGTAAAATTGCAACCGATTGATTTACCCTGAATACCATCCTTGGAATGAAGGGAAATGCTCGATAAATTTCCTCAAAATATAGTGCATTCTATAATAAAAATAAATCTCTCTCTCTCTCTCTCACACACACACACTTATCAATTTAGATATCAAAAATTTTGAAATTTTAATCTAGACTTTAATCACAGAACTATAATTTAATAAATTAGTCTAAAAAATTCTTATATTCATTTAATAGGATCGAGTTTCAAAACTTTTATAGATTTTTTGAAAAAATTAAAAAATCCCCGAAACTTTTGGATGGCATTTATGGGACTGTGTATATGTGTGTATCTATAGCACACCTATTTTAAGAAATATCAGTATATAGAAAAAGGTATAAGTTTTATTAGTCCCCGCCAAAGGGTAGCCAGGGACTATATCATTCGATTAAGTGTTGAATTCATATTAGTTTGGAGCTTGAATATATATTTTTCCCCAATCTCTAATGTTCGACACAACAAACTCAAAATTTTGTTTTTTATATAATAAAAAAAGGTTTATTCTTCATAATGTCATTGGACAATGGATTTGAGGTTTTTTTGCACGCTTCACTCTTCCCAATGTTTTATTTTTCGCTCTTCCTAATGTTTTATCTTTGGCTTCTTGGATTAATCCCTCACATACAATGATATTTTTCACTCTACCTATGTTTTATCTTTAGCTTCTTGGATTAATCCCTGATAGACAATAATCATGCTTTGACAAATAGTGGCTAGGTAGAATTTTTCACCCTTCCCATTGCCATCCTTGGACCGCCTCAAAGCCTTCAAGCAAATTTTGATGCACTTACATGCATAGCTCCATAGCTTCAACTAACAAGATCTATGCACACTTGCATTAACAACTCTGCTATGTCGAATATTAATCTAGACTAAATATTTTTTATAATTTGAAAACCTTATATGAAATTTGATCGGTATCGCATTCCTACTGCTTACCATCTCTTCGTTGTACTGCCTTCACACCAGGCATACAAAAGCCACCTATTTAGCTAGGTGTTGATAAAAAAATTGATCACTTAAATTTCCCACTTTTGGAATAACAATCTTTTTTTTTTTTTTTTTTATCAAAATAAGGGAATTTTGGTAGATTATCAATTCATTGTTTAGCCCTCGGTCTCATCTTCGTCACACATTTTTTGGATTAAAATATCGAGTATGTATGCTCAAGATATCCAAGTTTTAGTTCAATCGCCCAGAGAGCGCTTTTCCATGTGCAACACAATTAATTTTTATCGGAACTAAGATTTTCTTGGAACCTTTATTAGATTCTTGGAACCACACTTAGTCTTATTTTCTTGGTTCTTCATGTCATACTTATTCTCATATTCTTTGTGGGATCACTCACCCCATTTCCCTTAGTCGCATTTCTTGTTTTTGTGCGTACCTCCTCACCGTTTCTCCATACATCTCTAGGTCTGTAGGTCCACAATCTCGTGTTCTACAAAATGACCCTCTCACCTCTGTGACCCACATAATGGCCTTGTCCCATGCTTAGCCATTTTACCTTCTTTCCACTCTACTCTCCCTCCTCACTATTCTCCATACTTAACCATTTCCGTTTCCATTTTCCATTTACCATTTACCATTTTACTTTTCTTATTTTCGTTTTTCCTGTTGAACCATTTTCCATTTTCTATATTTTCACAATTTCTACTTTCATTTACGTTTTCTTTTTTCCATTTTTCCATTATTTCAAGCAATGCTTAGCCAAATTCAAGCAATGTTGATGCAAAGCTACATACCATCCCTCAACTCTTTCTTTTTCGGAGCGGACCTCCTTATTCTTCTTTACTCTTCCTCATATCCACGTTCGCATGCCACTCTCCATTTCTCTTTTTCACCTCATGCTTGGTAATTTTTACCATTTTCTATCCCCTCACCTACCTCCTTTACCTCGACATTGCCGTAACTCCACAAACCCTACATTTATTTTTTCAATATTATTTCCTATCTTAAGTTTCTTCCCCCTTTTCATGGACCTACCAGACTGGGACATGTGGCGGTAACATGGACATATCCTCAAATGACATGTGGCAGTGAGGTGGACCAATAACATATTTACATGTGGCAGTGACATGGAAAAACCCATGGGTGACATATGGCGATGACATGGGCATTGATCGGGTTATGATTGGACGTTGACTGGGTCATCAAAATTTTATTAATTCATGAAATTTTCCTAAGGCATGAGAGCTACACCAAAGTCTCTATAGTCTTCTTTGTTCCACATGAGTACTATGGTAATATTTTCACTATAAACACTTAAAAAATCTTGACGACAATGCATGTGGGACATCATTTTAAAGGAAAAAGTTATAATTTTAATGGGGTGGAAGAAATTAGATCAAGGGCTAAGATTAACCTGTGAGTTAAATGAATGGTTGTTGAGTGGCGAATTTCTAGAAGCCATAACTTGAGATTTGGGTGTCCGTTTGGGGAAAAATTTACATTGTTGGAAAGGTAATTAAATGAGGAAGATAATGGAATAGGTTTAAAGAGAAGAAATTTTCCATAAACCTCCGAAAAAATTGAAAGAACAATCAATTATGTTTTCATGGTTTGATTAGTGATTTGCTTGGAACCTCAACTTCCCGAGGTCATATCTCGAGATCCAGAACTTCAAATTACGCTCAAGATGACCTGTTGGAAAGCTGAAATGATGAATGTTGCATATATAATGTTTTCAATGGATGAAAAATACAAATATATCACTCAAAAATTTAAAACACAGTCCACTTTTGTTAAAGGCGGTCAAATTGAAAATTTGAAAATAAAGTTTATTAAATAAACTTTATTAGAGGAATAAGCAAGCCCTACTTAGAGGCACAAATTTCAATGAAAAACGTCATTAATGAGAATCAAATGAAACATTAGTTAAAGGTATTTTACTCCAAAAGGAATCATGGAAAGTTCTAGAAAGGAAAACCCTAACTACTTCAAGAACATTGAAAGCAAATTTTAAAAGGACAAGAGAAGGCATTAATTTAAATTACTGAACCATAAAATCAAGAAACAATAAGAGCGGTTATGCCATATCAACTACAAAATGTACCTATAAAGGAGCTCGCTGGAAGCAAGTGAAAGTGGACGATATTTTTCCATCACAATCTTTTCATTTTATGGTCTACAGGAGCCCAATCCCAGTCATCTTCGAAGGGAAAATGCATTTTATTTTCTTTAAAGACATTTAGCTTTGTATTTAAAGCCTCATTATTATTTTTGAGACTCCAAGAGAGCTACTCGGGACATTACATTACTATATTCTCAAAGACTTTAATTAGAAGCTTGAGTTATCCAATGTTTTATCTATCATAATATTTTTGGTGCTTTATGGAATGATAATTTAAAGATCTCTTTTATTTGCGGTCCAATTTCTATTCTCCCTATTTGTGGTATTGTTAAATGCTTTGATACATGTCACGATGGATATATCAATTATATATATTATTTATGCATCTTGTCTATTCACATCTTAAATATTATATATATGAGTTTCTTTTTTAAAACACATGGTCACAAAATCTCAGGTGTTGTTTTCCTTGAATGTAAATATTTAAGTACGGTCCTTGTCAGACTCGGTTTTGTTTCATTTTATTTTTTTGGAATCATAAGAAGAAGAGGAGTACCACCTCTCTAAAAATGTAGGGGGATTCATATCCTCGTGAGGTTGACCTTAAGACCGTAAAACAATCTTTTAGATCAACACTAGGCAAAACTACTTGCATATGCTTTGCTCTACTGTTGAATAGTCTGTTCACTTCTCACACCTTTTGTGTTGATGAATGAAGTAGAAGAATAAGAGGCATGCAGTTTGAGCTTTCACTCATTCCCTGCTACTAGCTTGTAGTTGAGGTAATGAATGATTGCATCTTCAACCTTGAAAACAATTACGCATAGATAAAAACATGGGTAAATATTACTCTAGATTAAGATTCACCATTTCAATTTTTTCTGTTATTTGTTACTAAATTATTATGTGTCTAAAACTTGTAGATACCTTGCACTTACAAGAGCCAGCCAAATGGTTCAACAACATGATTGGGTTTGCAGTGATTTTGGCACTTATCCATCTTAGGGTATGCCTCTCCCTTTACATGCACAGGTCCAGGAGGAACTTTGAACCCCTCCCAAGCAGTCGGCTATATCAGAGAATCAAAACAACTAGGCTCAACATCACAATTCCAGGTTGAGACTCATTGTTTCAATTTGTTTGAATGTAGATAGTACCACCACGGGCTATAACTACTTCCATAAGTTGGCTATTGACAGGTACCATACAATGTCTACTAGTCAATCCATTTACTATGTGTACCAGTTGAAGGGTCAGTAGACTTGTGAGGTTCATGGTACAACAATGCTCAAAGTCTATGATGACTAAGACCAACTGTTATATAACTCGCTCTACTACCAACCAACACGTCATGTCCAAGATGAATTGAAATGTTGAGGGTAATAATTCATACCATGAAATGTCTGTCGTGGCTACCCAAATCATCTATGATTAATGAAGCCATTACAATATAAATCGACTCACTACACACACATATGTATGTATGTACACACACACACACACACACATGCATATATGTGTGTGTGTGTGTAGTGAGTCGATTTATTTTGTAATGGCTTCATTAATCATAGACGATTTGGGTAGCCACGATCGAAATTTCAGTGTATGAATTATTACCCTCGACATTTCAATTAATATTGGACAAGACGTGTTGGTTGGTACTAGAGAAAGTTATATAACAATTGGTCTTGGTCATCATAGACTTTGAGCATTGTTATACCTTGAACCTCACAAGTCTACTGACCCTTCAACTGGTACACATAGTAAATGTATTGACCGATAGAGATAGTATACATACATATACATATGTATATGTGTTGGATTACTGAGAGGGGGGGTGAATCAATAATAGAGCAATTTAATCCTTTTTAACCATAAAACGAAAGTGTTATATCAATGTAGCATTATCATCCAATTGTTGCAGAGTAAATAAATAATGAACAAATAAGCAATCATACACATACATAGTACACCAATGTTTTTACGTGGAAACCCAAAGCAGGAGAAAACCACATAATGAATTTTATTTTATGTATTTAAGAATTACATTCATTGGAAGCACCAACTTCCTTTGTTTTCCCGCTGCAACTAGAAGGAGGCTCCAACCCCCTAGTTTCTCATGCTACAACTTGAAGGAAGATACAACTCCCTATGTTCTCCGGCTACAATCGGAAGGTGGATACAACCACCTATCATTTCCCCATCCAACCGCCCTGAAATATAAGTAGAATGATGGAACCACTGTCACACTATCACTGTGAGATATATTGTTGTAAACCTGTACCAATCAACCTTCACCAAACAGCCTGTAACAACTGTACCAATAACCTGTGCCAACATGTACCATACATTAACCCGTACCATAAACAAATGCATCAACCATGCACCAAACCTGTACAAATAACCTGTCCAAACAACCTATCAAAACAACCTGTCTCATCAATCTTATCAACCAAACCAAATCTACTCACCAAGACAACTCTCAACCATATGCACAATATCACCAAGATGTGTATCAACCAAGCATAACAAAACAACTCATAATCATCACCAAGATCAATATGTGCTTCTAATAATATACCAAGACAAGTATGCTACATCATCCATAAACCATGTGTCAACAATACTACTAACAAGTGCCTCCAACCATGTACCAA
>SNQJ01S0073712.1:2885-33596 GCA_010110895.2 Picea sitchensis
TGTTATGAAGAAGTTATGACGTTTTTACCCGAAACACCTGATTTTGACTAGTTTCAGGACTAGCCACAAACCCTATTTTCCACGGAGTGTAACTCCCAAACTACAACGACCCACAAGCTTAATTTTTAACCACATATACTTGGCTAAGTTTTCTCTCTTTCATAGCAATTTCAGGATCTTAATCATTATAGAAAAAAATTTATAGCAAAAATGGTGAGATGACCTGTAAATAACATACCTTAGAAAGCACCATCAAAATAATTTATCCTTCCTTGCATTTCGGCCTTCTTTTCTTCACTTTCTTCAGAATTTCGGCTTAGATATCCTTGGTTACCTCAGTAACCTATATATCTTCAATATCCTCAATTGTTCCACACCAAAAATTCTCAAGAAGCTCTCACAAGAAGCTCTCCATCAATACTCCAAAATATATTCCCACAAGAAGCTCTCCATTGATCCACAAAAAGGATGATATACAAGAGACCATTTCTATCTTATTTATACTTTCATCCTTTAGGTCACTTAACCCATTTTTTAGATCCCTTAACCCATTTCTAGATTATAACCTATTTTTCCTTATTTTAAGTTAACCACTTTCCATACGTAGAAAGTTCTCAATGCTTTAACATTTAAATATTCCTTCTTGATTTTGTCACCTTACTTTATCATTTATTGATTTTTGTCACATACTTTATCATTTCTTAGTTTTCAGTTCCTCTTGATTATTTAAATAATCCACCTTGAATAAATAATATTAACCCATTTCTAAGTCCCTTAACCTATTTATTTATTTTTAGGGTTAACCACTTTCCATAAATATTCATGTGATTTTGTGCCTTATTTTTATCATTTCTTCTTTTAAGGTCCTTGGCTTCTTTGACTTTGGGGCTTCAAGCCTTCAGAGCTGAGGGTCCTCCAACTTATTAAGACCATAACTCTCAAACCAAGAGGAGTTATGCGACATTTTCCACTTACCACTTGAAATGGCATGACAAGCATTATCCATCTAGGATAGTTTCACAACAATTTCCTTGATCTTCATCGTTATTCCTCATACAAGCATGGGTCCTCCAACCTTTCTTCTAGGATATCTCAATCCAAGTAAAGCATCTTCAGAGTGAGGGATTTCACCATAAGAGGGACCACTTTAGTTCATCCATTTGTGCACCTTATCAATCCTTATAAGACAATAATGGAGTCATATATACATTTCCAACAATGCATCATATACCGATGGAACCACGCATCGATCCATCTTCATCATGTATCAATGACAACTCGGTGATCCATCTTCACATCTATACATTCTCATCAAGGAAATACATATTATATTACATAAATCGAAATCATTTACAATCGATCCTTCGACATCAATCATTCCTTCCATCAATCAATCAAACCATTTAGCATCAATGACAACATGATCCAAACACATGTCATACTTGGGGGAAATTTAGAGTCTTGCACAGTAGGTTCCTTTGTAGAGGCCGAGTTTCACCTTGTCATAAATACAATTGGAAACCTAGCCCATTCATTTCATTTTATTATTATCTTTTATTTCTTTTGATATTTTTCTCTTGTGATTCAAGGAAATAGTTAGGGGCCCCGAAATACATATTATATTACATAAATCATCATTCAATCAATCCTTTGACATCAATCATTCACTTCACATCAATCAATCAAACCATTGGCATCAATGACAACATGATCCAACACATGTCATAACAGGGAAATTTAGAGTCTTGCCTATGGGTTCCTTTATGGAGGACGAGTTTCACCTTGTCATGAATGCAATTGTTTCCTAGCCCATTCATTTCATTTTATTATTATCTTTATTTCTTTTGATATTTTTCTCTTGTGATTCAAGGAAATAGTTGAGGGCCACCGTCATGGCTTGATGACCATAGGTTAAAACATTATCCATAAACATTTCATGTAAATTAGAACATTGGCTCATGATCAGGCCCCCTTTCTCTTGGCCATACCACCAAGATCCATTACCTTGGTTTAGTGACTAGATAGGTGGTAATGTCATACCGCTACATTCTCATGGTCATAATAGGTCATCTCTTGATGAGACCTACTATTCATCAACTAGTACCTTTAGTGTTTATCTTATCTTATGGGTCCCCTTTTCTTACTGAGAAGATTTTCACTTATTTCTCAAGGATCCCTAGGTGAAGCATCTTTAAGGTTTCAAAATTGGCTTTTAACTCTTGCCATCTACTTTTACCCTCTAGGCCTTTAGCCCCTTCTTCCCACAAGGTAAGGTACAACCTTTCATAGTGTAGCCAATTGCAATTCCCAAACAAGGATAGGGGAGATGGAAGGAATAAAAATGGAAATTGGTAAGTATGGAGGCAAGGGACGATGAATTTTCATAGATCCACCTAGTAGCAACCCATCCTAAATGGAAATCAACTTATTAGGGAACCATGTCACCCTTCTAGGTATGAATGAGGAAAAGAGCATAATTTCCAAGAAAACGTCATGAAATGAAGAAGGATTCAATAAAACATGTTCAAGTGCTTCAAAAATCAGATTGATACATACCATGATACTGAGACTCATTACTTCATGGAGAAATACTCACTTCTACTTTAGGACCATGCCAGTGTGATGGATACAATTACTAGTGATACATGGACTGCATTGAAGAAAACAGGGTCTCTCCAAGGCCATTCTCAATTCATCTGGATATTGGTACTCCATGTCTAGGACTTGTGGGCCTCGAGACATGATCTCCTTAGTTACTCTAGGCTAGGGGATAACATCTGGATCCAACTCGAGGACATGTACTCACCGTAGAGCACATGAGAACCTCAGCATCTCTGGTATGACTTTTTGCTGCTAATTCTCAACAAAATATATCAGTAATCCTTAGGGTGGTGATCAGTAATCCTTAGGGTGGTGATATCACCCCTTCATCCATATATGATAAAATAAACAAATAAGATCATATCTAGTCTAGCATATGATTATGAGCATACATATATACATAATGAAACAAGACAATATTAAACATGCAAATACTACTATGCTAACATGATATGAAATGGTATGTACAATGGATGTAAATGCCTATATACATCTACTTACTTGTCGGTTGAATGCTAGGTATATTCATATAATCAGTGAAACCATCATAGCAATCCCTCATAATACCTACCTTTTTTCTTTATCATAAACCAAAAAAATGACAAGTTAAGCACAAAAATAGCATCAGTTAGAGCATGTATCATATCAAAGGAAATCATAAAGTCTAGCTCATGGAGGCAGGAGGGAGGGACAAAACCATACCAAGTTACACTTCTAGGGAAGTGCTCAATCCATCTAAAAAAGGGATTGTGAAAAATCAAAGGCTCAAAAGACTAACTCAAAGAGTCTGAAGGTTGGCTACCTTGGATGTCATCACATCTTGAGGTCTAAGGAGGGACTAACAAGAACCTAGAGGATGATTGACAATTTTTTAAGGGAAAGTTGAAAGACTGAGATAATAAGATTCTTCTTAAGTCATTCAACCTACCCTTGAATTATAAAAGAAGGTTTTTCCCTGGAGAAAACTTGGTATAAGAGACATGTTCCCCAACTACATCCCTAGTGACATAATGATGTAAAGTGATTGGAGGGAATTGGACAACCTTGTCACAAGTATTATGCTTCAAGAAAGAAACATCCTCACTCCTACCAAGATCTGAGCACAATGGTGGTTGATAATATTCTTCATAGAATCAATCTGAGTGCTCAAAGGAATAGTCATCCAAATCCTCTAGTTATGACCGAAAATCATCAGGATAATATTCTACTCGGTCATCCTTGGGTGTTTGGAAAATATTTGTAACCATACCATCTCCATGTTTCCATATGTCAAAATCAATAGCAATCTCATATGATGTTTGTGAAGGAAACAAATGTAAATTACCCTCAAAGTCATAAATTGGATCCATGTCATACCCAATAACATCCCATTTATGTTTCCCAATGTGTATGAACTCATCAATATTATCAACCATGTCATTAACTTTATCATAACATGAAGGGATTAAAACATCCAAGGGATCCTATAATAGTTCTTCACTTTCCAAATCACAAAATAAAGCATCTTCAAAATATTGGAAAGGGAAACAACTTACCGTATTCATTTCTCCCTATGTAGAATCTTCAAAGACTTAGATGACTTCATCAAATGGAAAAGAAAGCATCAGTGCCTTGTCCTCATGACTTTCCCCTACATATTCATCTTCATAATATAGAGGGTCTAGCTCATTTTTGGCACAGGGGCAGACCCAGGGTTCAATGCTCAAGAGTGCACTAACAAATCCCTAACTACAGTCCCTTTCGGAAATACCTCCGAAGCAGATGAAGTCTCACCTAAGGTAGAGGCAGGGGTGGTTGCAGGACTCAGGTGTCTGCAACCTTAGCTGGGACATAGATCTGTGATTATATTTCTTACAACGCACTTAGCATCAGTGATTTCCTAACATACATTCATTAATACACTTCACAGAAAGAACAGATCACCGCAGTAATTACTTAGATCTATCACTTAGAAATGATAAACAGGTTATACTCAATAGATTAATCACTTAGCATATTATGTATCACATATAGAATGCATTCATATCTCATAATAAAAAAGCATCAATAAATCTATCTAAACATATCAAAGCACTTAGCAAGAGAGAGACAAACACATCAACACAGTACACAGAGTTATCGTGGTTCACCCCCACCCTGGGGCTATGTCCACAAAGTCTTCTTTATATTATCTTGGTCAAGCAGTTACAACACGGAGATTCAATGACCCTTACCCCGCATAGGACAAGAGATCTGCGCAGCTTGCTAGATCCTCTTTCCCCAGGTGTATCCAAGCACTAAGCCTTCTCACACTCTGTGCACTCAGCACTTATTACAGCATGCACAGAGCTCTTACAGTCACATAGACTTCTGATCACATAGATCCAACTTATGCACTAAGACATCGAATAGACAAGGCCTCCTTTCTTACATGGCCTAGACCTCTATTTATACATATAAAAAGGCCTAAAAAAGGGTCGACATCCCTTTCCCGTTACAATATTCCCAAAAAACCCAAAAAGGTTCCACAAAAGGTGGCGAGATCCTGTGATCTCCACTTCACTATGCGCTCCATCTTCGATAGGTATTCGAAGTACCAAATGGTCAACTATGACCAAGTATTCCTCAAAACATGGTCGAGGGCCAACAGGCCCCCAACACTCACCTGTGACTCGTCCTGAATCGCTCTTTTATGGGTAACTCTGCCTCGAAGGCCTCAATCTTTGCTCGAGCCGCTTCGACATGTTGATTTTCTACTGCTTCTTACTTGGAAAATTCTTGAATGAGTGCATTACTAACTGGTCTTTCTAAGCGTTGTTATGTTGTGTTCATGGCCTGTTCCAGGTATATCCCTTGGCTCTCAATATCTAAGAATAGTTGGCATGCCCTATCCTACAAAGGTTGAATTTGTTGCATCACTTCCACGACCTTGCTCTGGATCATATGAATCTATTTCTACACAATGTGATGTTCATGGGACCTCTTCATTTTCTCTATGGTTGGTAGGGCCTTCAATTGTACCTGTAACTTCTCGGATTGGTACTTCACCTCCTAGAGTTGTGACTCCAATTTATGCAATTCAGAGTTCTCGGATAGGTTCTCATGTATCTGCGCACTTCTACTACTTAATTGCTTACATTCTTCATTGAGTGCCTTAATCCTTTCTACTGTACTTTGGGAATTCACTTCTCGTTGGTCACGTTCTTCTTGTGGAGTACTCAATATAGCTTGGAGCTCTAGTTATACTACTCTTTGTTGCAATTTTTGAATGACTTCAACAAGATTCATTACTTGGCATTCTATGGGTTCTTCTGCCTTATGTTCTAAGCCAGTCACAAAGTGAAATGATCTATTGACTACTTCTTCGATCCTGATTTGCTTCGTGAGAAGATGCTCCTTCTCCTTTTGGATCTTTTTGCGTTCTTTATCAAACTTCTCTTGGATGGACTCCTTCTCTTGTTGTCCAACTTGGCATTGCTCTATGATTTCCTCGTGTGCGTGATTTAGGGCCTGGGTGGCCTGCGTTGTTACTTCTTCTGCTTTCTGAAGGCGTACTTCAACTAGGTCAGCAATCCTACGAAGATGAACTGACTCGTCTCCTACTTCGGGTGTTCCTTCTGGCATAGGCGTAGTGGAGACTGCACGGTTAGACTGGAGGGCTCGTTGTACTCTTTAGATCTCAACTTTGATTCTGTCATACATCGTCTGTTGCTTTGCCTCCTACTTTTCTGTGATCTCTTCTATAGCTTCATTCAAAGTCGTGAGGAGAAAACTGAAGTCATCTGGATTGAGCGTGGTCTTCATCTTGGTCATGGTAGATTTGGCTTTCTTATTAACGGAAGACTTCGAAGGTGACCCTTTTCTTTTCTTTAGAACTTCGACTTCATCTTTTGGTTATTGTTCAACTTCTTCTAGGTATTCGTCGTTACCTTCTTCATATGATGTGACGAAAGTTGTCCTTACAGAGTGGCTATCCACATCTTGAACCACTTCAGTTTTCTTCGTCTCCTTTGTATTTTGTGTCTTCTTTGTCTTATGTGTCTTACTGGGCCCATGTGTGTCCTGTGCATCTTCTGGGTTGTTGATATATTAAATATATATTGGATCTGCTGCAACGAGGAGGACCACTGACCATTCCTTGGTGATCTCTTCAAGGTCTTCTTCTGTCAGTTTATAATAGGGTTGGAAATGTTCCTGGTGTTGAACTTCATTAAGGGTCTAAATCTATGGAGTGTGTTCGGAGTAATGTGAGGTGTGGCTTGTATCATGGTATTCAACTGGATGTAGTATCTGTGAAAGAGGGTATTCGACTTCCATTGCCTGCTCATATTTTTCATGTACCATAATGTACTGAACTTCGCAGCCAATGGTTCAAACAGTAGGGTTTCGGGGAAAACGGCATCTCCCATGCTATGAAGGTGATCAGGATGAGAAGCCAGCTGAAGTGGAACCCATATCCTTGGTCTTGTTCTTCTCTATAATCCAATTCAAGTTGATCTAGTAAGTGCTTTGACCAGTTCATTTCAACTCCTTCTACACATTTTCCTGCGAAATCAATTGCAAACCCAGATACTTGCGTCGGTCTGTTCTTGCAGACCTGTGATCATATGGCAGGCAAGGCGCATTGTGCCACTGTCAATAGAGGTTACCATGTATCCTCATGCACCTTTTTCAACATTTCCATAGGCCTCTTTAATCTTCTATGAAAGAGCGCGATCCGCGGTCTTTCCAGGGTAATAGTCTTGCAGGTCAGGGCCCTGCATGCTCAACTCGGTGATCTGATTGATCAGCATTGGATCAATCGTTATACACCAGTTCAACCATATATATCCTCCATGGTATCTCACCAGTAGAAATTTTACGCAAGCGTTCACCTCCTGGTGCCTTCCAAAGTGTGGAATCTTCATTACATTAAGGTTGACTGCGCAAGGTTCATCGTCCATTACTGAGGGACGATCTTGGAATTCTTCCCCGTTATCATCATCAAATACTTGTGTGGGGCAAGCATACTGTAGGCTTTCCTGTCACCAAGGTTGAAGTCACAAAAATTCAATGATGTGAGCTTGGTCTGCTCAGTGCGAACTGCGCACACACCCTTCGGTAGGTACGTAGTGATCATAGGATAGTTGTAATATCGGAGCACACTATCATGGTTGATTTCACCATTCAGAGGAGGTATGTAAGAGGGCAGGATACTCAAGATCAGTTTGGCGTTCATGATTTCATCTCTATGTTTAGTACATTTCTTGGTGGTCTATCAGGATGGTCCAGCTCAAGTAGTGGATGGAGAATTTGCTACTCCTCTTGACGACGAGGCTTGGACTCCAGTGGACATTCCTCTTTCCGACATAACTCTTTCCGTTCTTAAGCTAGCGAGTACTTCTCTCATCGATTCTTCTATTGCACTAAGCTCATCGGACATGTAAGCTCAGGATCACTTTCTCAGGTTGTCAATGAGATGAAGGTACCGTAATCGAGTAGAGAGAAAGGCGGGGTAGTCATTATTCCACAATGCGAGTATTCTATGAGCTCAAGATCTCAATTGGAAAAAGTGTCTTCTGGGCATGGCGTGACAGTATAAGTAAGTAAAGTTGTAATGGAAAGCTTGCAATGGATAGGAGGGTCCATTAACTCTTGATTTGTTCGTTATGGCATAGTCTAACGGTCAGGTAACAGGTCATAACTTTATTTTGAGCCATTTGAACCATCAGCGGAATGGGTATATCGTTATCTAACGGCTATATTACTTCGACATGGTGAAGTTCCATATGTTATTGTTCTTCTATCTCGACGAAGCTCAAATTCTGCATTTTTTCCTTCTGCGGGTTTTCTTCTGGAATTTTATGTAATTTCTCCAACTTCACTTTCTTCTTCATGAGTTTTCTAGCCTTCTTCCCAGTGAGCTTCGTCTCGATCATCCTTTTTTCATTTTGATTATTTTCTTCTCTTGGCATGGTAACTTCGCAGTGCTAAGATTCTTTCTTCAGATCCATGGGTATTACTTGTCCAACATATTTTTTGGTCCTCTGTGGTTCTTCTAGCATTCTGTCAACTTCGTCATCCAAGTTCTTGGGGTTAAGAACCCTTGATCTGTTCTCCCGTTCTTCAATCAACTGAACGATCCTTCTAGTTAGGAAGTCTCTTAACTCTTGTCTCTTTTGTTCTAGGTCCTTTTTTTCTTCCTGTTTTCTGGCTTGATCTTTCTCAATACAAGGTTTACCAAGTAACATAGTAAATGAGGCACTGTCCTCCACGAACTTAAAAATATCAAAATCTTCTTCTGTCAAAGCTCCATGAGAATTCATAGATATCTGAGTGAGATTTCCACATAGGTTTACCATCTTTCCTCTAAATAACCCTATTCCTCCTAATGAAGGGGTCATGTCAGGTCTTCCTATAGCTTTCCAGGTTCCTTCTGTCATAATGTTCACTGGTGTTTCTTCATCCAAAACACAGTCAATGTCAAAGTCTCCTATTCTCACTTCGATATGTTCTTTCTTCTTAAATATATTTGATAGCCTAACATGCCAGTGGTCGTTCAAGGTATCTCTCATCTGTAGCAATATATTTTTTTATTCTTTCTAGGTTTCTGCTATAATCTTGGTCTCTTGATCTCCTGCTTGCTCTATATTCATATTTTCAAGTCTAGCAATCATTCTAGGGAAATCCAATACTTCATGGTCCATAGCCTTACAACAAATACAACTAGGTCTTCGCCCAGGGAATTCCTTAGAAATATGTTTGAGCCTTATGCAATTGTAACAAAGAGTTAATCCTCTGTTTATCTTCAATGATCCCCAACTTTTCAGGTACCGTGTGCTAAGATATAAATAGTTAGTCTGCAAAAATTTCTTTCTAGGATCCTGCATCCATTCGTTAGTCCCAAAATTATTTCTATGAATAGGTATAACATATCTATCACTATACTTATTAGATATATTCATATCAAACTTTATTTCATCTATTAATGCCCTATTTTTGAAGCTAGGCTAGAATCTATCAAACATACCTAGATCCATGCTTTAGAAACAAAAAAAAATCACTTATCTTACTTCTATAGAGCACAAAGCTTCCAGATCTAAGACTTTTAACTATTCTTACCTTTATCAGAGCACAAAGCTTACAAATCTTACCTTTTTCTTGCATATCTGACCTCTTTCTTCACAGATTTGACTTATTTTTCTTCAGATCTGACCTCTCTTCTTCAGATCTCACCTTTCTTTCTTGTCACAAAGCTTCCGAGGTCAAACAGAATACTACGCACTAGGGAAACAAATCTACGCACAGAGATTATTTCACACAAAGATTCTTCTTCTTCAGTTCCCAGCAATCATAGTTCCAGGTCCCGATAACGGAACCATTTGTTGGCACAGGGGCAGACCCAGGGTTCAACGCTCAAGAGTGCACCAACAAATCCCTAACTATCGGCCCTTTCGGCAACACCTGTGAAGCATATGAAATCTCACCCGAAGTAGAGGCAGGGGTGGTTGCAGGACTTAGGTGTCTGGAACCTTAGATGGGACACAGATCTATGATTATCTTGCTTACAACGCACTTAGCATCAGTTATTTCCTAACATACATTCATTAATACACTTCGCAGAAAGCACAGAGCACCGCAATAATTACTCATATCTAGCACTTAGCAATGATAAATAGGTTATACTCAATAGATTAAGCACTTAGCATATTATGTATCACATCTAGCATGCATTCATATCTCATAAGCACAAAGAATCAATAAATCTATCTAAACATATTAGAGCACTTAGCAAGAGAGAGACAAACACATCAACACAGTACATAGAGTTACCGTGGTTCACCCCCACCCTGGGGCTACATCCACAAAGTCTTATTTATATTATCTTGGTCAAGTAGTTACAGCACGGAGCTTCAATGACCCTTACCCCGCATAGGACAAGAGATCTGCGTAGCTTTCTAGATCCTCTTTCCCCGGGTAGATCCAAGCACTAAGACTTCTCACACTCTGTGCACTCAGCACTTATTACAGCATGCACAGAGCTCTTACAGTCACAGAGACTTTGGATCACATAGATCCAACTTATGCACTAATCCATCGACTAGATAGGGCCTCCTTTCTTACATTTCCTAGACCTCTATTTATACATAGAAAAAGGCCTAAACAAGGGCCGACATCCCTTTCCCGTTACAATATTCCCAAAAAACCCAAAAAGGTTCCACGAAAGGTGGTGAGATCCTGTGATCTCTGCTTCGCTATGCGCTTCATCTTCGACAAGCAGTCGAAGTACCAAACGGTCAACTATGACCAAGTATTCCTCAAAACTTGGTTGAGGGCCAACAATAATCCAAGGATTCCATTTCTTCTTTAGCTTATGAATAATAGAATAGAGTATAATAAAAAACCTGAAAAGGAAAGTGACTAACCTCATCCTCTTCTTCTTGTGCAGGACGAATAGGATTTTGGATGGCTCCATCAGAGGGAAGAGAACACATTAATACTTCATCATCATGTTTGATATCTTCAGACTCTCACTCTTCAACCAGGTCCTCATTATTCTCGGTAGAAGCATGAGTAAATTATTTTTCTTCCTCATGGGGTTGGTAACCTTTATTAGGATCCCTCTCCTCAAACTTTTGTTGGTTGACGACTTGTTCCCATATTTCCTAGAATTTACTAATGAAGATCTCAAGGGAAACTAATCTCTCCAGACTAAGAGTATCAAGGGTATCTTTAGGGTTATCAACCTTGACTTCTAGAGTAGGTAGATATTCTTCTATGGGTGAGGAGATATTTTCCTCGATTTTTGTAGCTATGTGATAAGCTTCTTGGATCGTCCTTGGCTCCCTATCATTGAGGAGGAATCCTAATTCTCCTAAGAATTTCCTAGTATAGAGAAATATCATATATCTCTCTCAAGGGTTATATTCTTCGGGGATTCATTGTAACAACCTCTCGAATCTAGTATGGAACTCATTAATAGTCTCATTTTCATTATTTTTTATGTTATTGAGTTCATTTAGTAATGAGTACACATACTCTTTGATGCTCCATTTTCTAGCAAAAATATCTTCTAGTTGATCCATGGATGTGATACTAGCATCAGGGAGACTATCATACCATTTTCTAGCATTCCCATGAAGAGTGGAAGAGAAACGTTTCATTTCTATATCTTCAGCATCATCACTAAAAGGATGGAATTTAAAAAAGGCCCAAAAGTTGTTCATGTGGTCTTCGGCTCTAACCTGATCATCACTAGTGAATTTAGGGATCCATTTTACATACCTTGGAGGCATTTTTCGGGGATACCACAGTATTTCACTTATATCCAAGGGTTTAAAATTACCTAGGTCCTACTGATAAGCCATGTTTGGATTAATCATTAGTGGAGTTGACAAATAATCCTTTTAGGGATTATCAAAGGGAAAAGAGGGAATCACCCTCAGTGGATTCGTCAGGTAAGCTTTGAAAAGTGAAAGTATTTGAGAAAACGGCTTACCGAAAAAGTGTTGTTTGATGAAAATTGACTTGATATTCCCCAGAAACAGCGCCAAAAATGTTATCGCACAATCTATACTTTCCCAAAGCCTACAGGAAAGTAGGCCTAAATTAACGTAGCATGGAGGTAGTCCTATCATTGTCACCCCAATAGGATACCTCTTTCTATTTAGGAGGAGAAGATACTCACTCGAAGGGAGATGTCCCAGGACCTAGTTGGTTGATAAAGGGAAATAATACAAGGTAAAACCCACCCCTCTCTCTAGGTTACTCAAATGAAAGAAGTTACTTGGTATGGTTTAAAGGGTCAAGAGGAAAATAAAGTGAACAGTATCTTCCCTTTACAAATGAAATAGAAAATTTTAACAATAATTGATGATATCAATGCTTTTAGTCAGTGACCTAAAGATAGAAGGGTGGCTACTAAAATAATATTATGTATGAACAAGAGATAAATATATAGCGGAAACAATATATCCAGAAATTGTAAATTATGATGACAAACAATGAGATATAAAGACTTTTCAAATGATAATATTTTTGTTACTTACAAATTTCTATATTAACACAATTCAATTAATGACCTTAAAAGGGTTGTCAAAGAGTTTATAACATTAGCAATTTAATAGTTATGATATCAGCAAACCACTTTAGAAAAGAGTACTTTTGTAAGGCAATAACACACACTTTTAGCACTTAATGATAGCAATTTGCCTAGCACAAGTTTCTGGGCATTTTTGTTGTTAGTATGGGCTTATAAGGGCTGCAAACTGTGGTTGTAGTAATAGTTACAATAGTTACAACAAAGTGATTTACAACAGCCTCATAAATCCACTTCAAAATAGTAGAAAAAAAATAGTTTAAAGCCTCAAGGTGATAGTGCTTTGGCTTGTGAAAAATCTAGGTTAGTTTACTTAGTTGGTAGGTTTATATAGGTTGCACAATAAATGGTTGTAACAGTGATTGTGACAGTTGCAAGTTAGTTGTTAGTATTTCTAGACTAGGTTAGCAAGTTAGTTCAGGTTAGTAGGATAGCAAATGAAGTTTGAGTGTAGGTTGGTAGCCTTGTCAAATAAGTGAGGAAAGAGTATTAGTCCCTTATTAGGGTAATGGATTCAAATATAGTGGCTTCTTCTAAGGATTCTAATTAATGATAATACAAAAAATTCTAAGAGGGAAAAAGTCTAGGAGGAGTAGCAACTTAAGTCCTCCTAGATTTTGACCTTGAGAAACAAAGTGCTAGGGTGTAGGCACTTCTAAGCCCTAGCACATTTCTCTCATTATCATTTTTCTGGGGTAAATAATTATGCAACAATAACAAAATGTAAACCTCTAGAGAGCTAGCACTTTAGGGATCTAGGGTTTCACTAGTTACTAGATCAATTTAGTAAAAGATTGGAAAATAAAAAGTAAGAAAGTAGCAACTTAAGTTTCTTACTTCAAGCATTAAATACACCATGCAATTTCATAACCTTGTATGAGAAAATAAAACCATTCAATAGATGAAAAAATACAGATTTTACTTACTTGCACCAAGAATAATCATGAATATACCATGCAAGATCACCATAAAACTTCAAAAGATTATCCAAGTTGCAAATATAAGCCTTAAAGAAGAGTAGTGCCTTATTAATTAAGCCAATAACCCTAATAGGGTGCAAATTGCAGACCTATTGTCCTCCAATGACAATTTATTATGAAAAATGAATGTACTTTTTGTTTATTTATACCAAATTAGGCCCTAAATTAATTTAAATTCAAAATTGTTGGGTCGACCTGGCCAATTTGTTACAAAAATTAAATTCTGAAAAAAATAAACAAATTTGCATCTAAAATCTCCTCCAAGGGTGATGCCATGCTCTTCTAAGGTGACCTTGAGCCCCATATGTGGAGAATTTAGCAAGGAAAGTGGAACGCTTCACCTCCATATGCCTAAAATGATGCCCACGGGTGCCACAATCTTCACAAATACCTCCAAATATGAAACCCTAGCTTTGGATGACATATAGGGCTATCATGGCCATCGTCTAAGTAAATGAAGGTAGGGCACATCCATCTAAGGCCTAATAGAGTGCCTCCAAAGGAAATGGATTCCTTTTTCATGGTACTATATGTAATACCCTTGTTTCCCCTAGTTTGTAAATATAATCATAATTGGCCAAGAGACTATAGCATACTAGATATGTCTGAATGTTGGATTTGATGAACCTTTTTGTTATAAAAGGTCAATGTATGTATTTTATGTTATTAATAGAAAATGGATAGTGTTTCATAACTATTGAAAGGGGTGTTTTCCAACATTGACCATGATGCTATGAGAGAGATGGTGAAGGGAACCAAAAATGGTTGAGATGACCCCCCACCAAACCAGTACCTTACTAGATTTAATGACTTAGACTAGGAACAATCCTCTAACCTTGAAATGAATTACCAATCAGACTGGTAGTTAGAAGATTCCTCCTCAAGCTTTAATGAGGAGATGGGGCAGATTACCCATCTGCAATACTTCCAGACTTGACCACGAGATGGGGATTTCGACCGACACAACCTTGTTGAGGAAGGAAAGAAAATAGGTAATTCATGGGCAGAGGCAGATTTGTGCGAGCAAGCAGATTCGAGAGACCAATATTGAGAAGACAAAAGAAATCTTGCAACTCTCTGGTTCGAGGAAGAACTGAGAAATAAGCTCATTCTAGGCACAAGAAGTGGCTTTTAGGGTTTTCATTACAAGCTGGTAAACGAGGTTGACTAGTGACAGTGGAGGTACTCGTGTAGACCTCCTTGCTTGGTACAGAGAAAATCAATGTCCAAGATCATGTGGGAGGAGGAGAGTAACCTTTGTCCCTTACTTTCGCTGAGTAAGAAGAAAGAGTCTCTCTCATATCATCGTGTTCCATCTCAGGGGTGGCCAGCGGTAAATCTATTAGCAGTGGTTGTGCCTATGGTTGGTTTGAAATAGGCACCCCTTTCAACAGTCACTTCACGATTTCTGGTTTTCTGATAAGTATTTTCATACTTCGTGTATTAAAATGGAAATGATGATTGAAGATATTTATATGTTTATGACTGAGTTTTGTATTGAATGTTTAAGGTAGAAATATGTATTGTCTCTCTGTGAACCTATGTTTTTGAATGGTCTTCTACTTGACTCAGCTTAGCAGCTAGAGAGCTATGGGATGTAAGTCTGCAAGAGTATCGGGTAAGGATTTATTGGGATTCTTAAGTCTTGTCAACCTATAGAATCTACCTTTGCGGGAATAATAAGTTCAAACCCTATGGAAGGAGGGTGCCTCCTTCATACCTTTCACTCGTGTGACCAAGGGATCATTCTCGTGTCCTTAACCAATTCTTGGCTAAGATATTAGTGTGTAGCCCATGAGAATTTTTGAAGGACCCATGTGACCAAGGTTTGGGAACCTTGTGCTAGGCTCGAAAGGTGCTAAGCCTTTCCAGCTTCAGAACTTTCAGAGTTCAGATCTCTGCAGCATTATGACCCTACCGTTGTAAATTGGTTGAAGGCAACTGGTTTTTATGGTTACCAATGAGGTTGATCGACGTTGGGAGGTTTCCCTAATCATGGAAGATATACCTGCCCCACCATTAAACCTTGAACATTTCATCAATCATGAAGTAACACAAGCCACAGATCTGAGGGAGTTCGGGAGTCCCATTGGTTGTTTGATCTACGTCGAGGTAAGTCCAACGAATTCCTACTTAGGGAGAACAGATATGTGATAGAAAAAAACACCCCAAACACCATAGTGACAAAGTGATGAAAGTCATGGATCTGGGGAGTCCATTAGGAACCTCTCTTAATCGTCTGATCAAATGGTGGACGGACCCGTGTATGGTACTTCAGTGAATTCCTACTTCGGGAGAGTAGAGAAAACATAATGTCGAAACCCCTGAATGTTGGAGTTGTGAAGTGACGAGGACAATATATCTAGGGACCCTTTGGGATCTCCTCGATCGTTAGATCTAGACCATGGTCATCCCATCATTGACCACTCCAGGAACAAGGAGGAATTCATACCACGAATTGTTAAGCCCTAATATTGGCTCATTACCCCTTAATTGGGGCATATTATATTAGTAATGTTATTTTATTTATGTCAGCTTTAGGCCATTAGTTGTAATTATACCTCCTAGTCTCCTATATATACCA
Source organism: Picea sitchensis (assembly GCA_010110895.2). Lineage (NCBI taxonomy): Eukaryota > Viridiplantae > Streptophyta > Pinopsida > Pinales > Pinaceae > Picea > Picea sitchensis. The sequence continues at coordinate 19,108 of SNQJ01S0073712.1, forward strand.
AGGAGACATTTTCACATTTGAATCATCTTGTGCTTGAACAATTAAGTGGGGTAAAGGAGTTTCCCCCTCGAAGGAGCTTATTATCTAAATTATCTCTTTTTCAAGGCATTGAAATACTTTTATGATGTTTGTCTATGCTATATTGATATTTGGTTCTTAACATATGGTCTCAAAGCTCAAGGTCTTAGGGTTTTGTGGCTACATCTGAGACACCTTAGAATTTTCTATAACTTGTTTTCTGTGTTTAATAAGGAATGACTTGGAGGATATTTATTAGATGGATCCAGGTACATTGGTTTCAAAATTCAACTACTGAGGCCTTATAATTTCAAAGATAAAACATGTACAAGATAGGGTTAAGTCATCATAGGCTTGATCGTGCGGAATGGTGGCTATAAAAAAAATTGTAATGTTTGAACACGAACTCCAGAGACTATTCATAGAAATTAGTAATCCATCTAGTGGAAACGTTCAACTTCTAGATCATCTTAAATTTGTACATACACCCTGTGGAAGATAGGATGTCTAACTAGTCCTATTGACTAATATCCAAGAAAGATGTTCCAGGTAAAACTATCACAACTTCTTCCTAGAGTATCAGGAATTGAGTGGGACTAGTTTCATTGGATGGAATGGATAGTCTGTAATATTTCTGGTATGAGTTTCAGGGTACATATCAATTATTTTGTGTGGGGCATGATGTACAAGTGAGATCTCCTGGAAAGGACAAAATCGACAAGTTGTGGGAAGTTAAATTAAATTCCACTTGGCACATCCAATTTTGATCAAACCTATGGCATTCTAGAGAAGAAATATTAGAGAACTACATAAATAAATTTTCCTTTTTGAAGACTAAAGAGTGGGAGATATGAGAATAAATATTGTCTAGCATAACCACCTCAAATCAAGGTTCAAAAAGTGATACTTGGCCAACATGCCACCAAAAGGAAAATTCTACTGATAAGCCTGAGACAATCCTACTTGGACTCTTGATGCAGAAGGTGAAGAAAGTAGTGGGACACAAAATTATTTACAAAAGAATATAGTAACAAAATATGAACTACAAAGAGATCGGAAGCTAGGATTGGAGGCAAGATGGATGGTTTAAAAGAGGAGATCATGGAGAGTATTGAAAAATTTTGTAGCAGGGGAAGACACACAGGAAATTCAAATGCATCCAATGAAATTCATGTTGTGGACACAAAGAAGGTGAATCAGAATGGAGAAACTCCAACTTTGGGTTGAAGACCAACCACATTCTAAGATCGATATGAGGAATTTTGATGTAGGACCCAATCACATGGATACTTCGGATGGAGCCAATTCTTTGATCTACATAATGCCACATACACAAAAGATGCTGAATTAATTCTTTATATTTATAACCTAATAAATTTGTATGATATTGATGGATTTGTTCTCACAATTCACTCGTTTCTTGGACAATTTTCATGGAAGAAATGATAACACTATGAGGATACAAGGCAATACCTTCTTTATCCAATTATTAAATCTCAAGAAAAAGATTTGAATTCTATGAGGACATTGAGAACTTCCAAATCTTGAATATAAAGGTAACCGATATTCAGGATGAGCACTTGATTGATGTATTCATAGGAACTTTAAAAGGATGCCTGAGGTTCTCCTTTGGGACACAAAATCATTGGAGAATGCATTTGGGTGGCAAGAAATTTTGAAAGTAAAAAATATGGCTATGGCTACTAGAAGGACCAATCTAACATCTACTATAAGAGAGAACAATGCTCCTTCAGCTAAAACATCAACCTACAAGGTTGACACCTCGTTTCAATTGGAGGGAAAAAAAAGCAAAATGTTTATGCTTTAATTGTGACATCAAATGCGATGGGGACATAAGTGTGGTGAGAAGAAATTATTATAGATAGATTGTGAAGAGGAAGAAGAACAGAACAGGAACCATCTCAAAGATGAAAACGTAAACAATTTCATGTCGAGTTGACTCCCATGATATTGTGTAATGCATTGTTTGGAATTAGCCTCCTCAAACCCTCAAGATCAAGGATACATCAAAATAAAAAGGTAATAGTCCTAATTGATTAAAGCATTACTCATAATTTCATTCACTATAAATTATCCAAAGCTCTCAATTTCTTTGTATATCTAGCGGCAGAGTTTCAAGTAAGTGATGATTGCATATGGAGGTACTATCAATAGCTCGAGGAAAATGCAATAAGATCAATCTTACTATGGGGATTGTGTAATGAAAATTTCAATGATTTCTATACCCATAGGTGTTACTTAGGATGTTGTACTAGGAATCCAATGGTTACAATCATTAGGAATGGTGGATTTTAATTTTCAGAACTTTTCATAAATTTTCATTGGAAGGAAAAGTGAGTTAAGAGGTATCCATGAAGTGGTAAAATTGATAAGCTCTAATGTGGAAAATTATTGAAAAAGGGGCATCAAGGCATTATTACTGTATGCTCACTAGATGTTCAAACATCTAGCCATCTATTCCCAAGATCTCCAAAGGATCATTGATAAGCATTCCAAGTATTTGAAGATATTCCCAAGGTCCTCCACCCTTTCAATCATGATCATGAAATTAACCTAATTCTGTAGTGTTCCTCCTAACATGAGGCCATCACAGGATACCCTTATGCCCAGAAGAGTGGAAGTGAGCACATGGTTGAAGAAATGTTAGAGGTTGGCATTATTAGACCAACCCAAAGTTCTTATACGGACTAGTGTGTAATTATTCCAAGAAAGATAGCTCATGGCATATGTGTCCATACTATCTGAGAGATCTAACAAGATCACTATTAAAGATGATTTCCCATTACAGTCATTGATGAATTCTTAGATGAACTACATGGAGCAATCTATTTCCACAAAGTGGATCTTCGTTTAGGGTATCATCAAATCATAATGAAGGAAGATATCCCAAAGCAGCATTCCGAACTCATGAAGGCCATTATGAATTTTTGGTCATGCCTTTTGTATACAAATGCACCTTCCACATTCAAGGTTGATGAATTCCATTTTCAAGCCCTTCCTTGAAAATTTGTGTTAGTATTTTCGATGATATACTAATATAGCAAGTCTTGGGAGGATCATGTGTGACATGTTGACAAGGTGCTACAACTACTAAAGAGCAACAATATATGCCAAACCATCCAAATTTTTCTTTGGAGTAAAGGAGTGAAATATTTGGGTCATATTATATCCCTTGAAGGTGTCGATGTAGACCCTAACAAGATTAAAGGCCATGATGGTGGCCGATTCCCAAACATTGAAGAGTCTTAGAGGATATTTGGGTTTGTGAGTTACCGCAAGTTTGTTCGGAACTATGGATGAATCATGACACCTTTAATGGCACTAACTAGAAAGGATGCATTTCATGGACTCCAAGGCAACTAAATCTTTTGAACAGCAAGAGGTGATGCCAAAGCCACATCTTGACCACTCAGGACTTCACAAAAACCTTTATTGGTAAGAATGTGATGCCTCGAAAAATGGTGGTGTTGTCACGATCCAAGAAGGAAGGCCCTAGATTTTGAAAGTCATTACACTCAGGAAAGGACTTACACAAACCAAAATTAGGTTATGCATCTTCACAGTACACCGGTTTCCTGTTCATTCTTAAAAAAGAAGGTTATAGGCGACAAGATCAGTTCAAACTATATTGCCAGAGCGATGAGGAAGGAAAAATCATATTATTGGGCCTAAAGCCATCGACACAAATTAAGCGTTGAGGAATAGATCCATTTGAGTATCTCATTAAATGGAAACTACCATTGAAGATTCCACTTGGAAGATGAGTCTTTTTATACAAAATCATCCATAAATACTCAAGTTTTAAGGACAGCAATTGTCTGAAGGGAAGGGGCATGCTAATCCATAAATAATGGCTCAAAGGGGAGGGGCATGTTAAGCCCTAATATTGGCTCATTACCACTTAATTGGGGCATATTATATTAGTAATGTTATTTTATTTATGTCGGCTTTAGGCCATTAGTTGTAATTATACCTCCTAGTCTCCTATATATACCAAGGAGGCATTTTCATTTTGAATCATCTTGTATTTGAACATTTAAGTGGGGTAAAAGGAGGTTTCCCCGTCAAAGAGGCTTATTATCTGAAATTATCTCTTTTTCAAGGCGTTGAGTACTTTTTCTGAGGTTTTTCTATGCTATATTGATATTTGGTTCTTAACACGGATCCCCTGAATGTCGAAGCTATGAAGTAATTGAGGTCGTAGATCCAGGGGTTACGTGGACACACCTTGACCATGATAACAAAGGTCTTGGAAGGCTACCACTCCAGAGTGACGTGGCACGTTGACATCACCCAGGGTGACATGGACTCATGTTTGATGTGCCATGTGTCACCTGGATTCATACATTTCACAGACCCTATGTGCCCATTCAAATGTGACACATGTCACCCTTGTAGGGGCCACATTTCATCTCTGTCTTGCCACATGTACCCCTGGAACTTGGTTACTTGGTCCACTTGGTTAGTGGAGTGATTGAGACCCACATTTCCTTGCCTTTGTGTTTAGCATGTCACCACATGCGAGGGTGGACCTTTCGAGAGTCTGGAACTTTGGGACTCCGAAGGTTTGGGATGCAGTATCATGGGTAATTTGAAAGGCCTGAAATTTGGAGCCACGTGGAGATGTTTCAGGCTCCTTCAAGAGTTCGGGAATTCAGGACTATGAAGAACATACATGCAGAAATAAAAAGGGACGTTCATCGTCGAAGCATCGAGCGTCGAATTCCCCTCTAGCATGTGTGTTAGATAAGGATCAAGTCTCATCACTGGATTGGATGGTGTATGAACCTTCCACATGGATGTAGGAACTTAGGGATAGTACAAATGAGGTGGATCCACATGGGCGCCACGTGGCCCATGTCATATAATTCCCAAATAACTTCGAGAGGCCATAACTTGCAATCTAGAGCTCGGTTTTGAGTCTGGTAGTAGTCATTAGAGAGATACAGTTGAGTAGAATAGAATGGATATCTTTGATATATTATTCGATACGACTAAAGTAAGAAAATTTTTGATGCCCCATCCCTAGAAAGGGTACTTAGGGCTCGGGTGTGTTACACTATCCTTCAATGTACTTGTCCATCGAGCAAGGTCCTGCAGGAACAACAAGTAATCCCTCCAAGGGTTCATAAGTCACAAGGATCATAGCATGTAAATCACATCCAATAATTAAATTACCTAAAGATGTGCATCAAACCCCCCTTAATCCCAAACGAATGCTCAAAGACGTTATGAAATTTGACAAGTTAGTTTTGGAGAGGGTCTCAGGGTGTCCTATTGGGATAACCTCTCTTAAGTTTAGGGTGTTTCCCAGGTGGAATCCAATCCAAGTCATGTAAGTGCATGAGGTGGCATGGGGTAAATATTTTGGCATGGGGTGCATGTGATAATAGGGAAATGTAGAGTCTTACATGTGGGTGCCTTTGTGGAGGGAGAGTTTCACCTTGTCATGAATGAAATTGTTTCCTATCCCATTCATTTCCTTTTATTCTTAGCTTTATTTCTTTTGATATTTTTCTCTTGTGCTTCAAGAAAATAGTTGAGGGCCATTGTCCTAGCTTGATGACCAGAGGTGGCAATGTTATACACAAACATTTCATGGAAATGAAAAGTTTAGATCATGATGAGCCCCCATTTCTCTTAGCTATTCCACCAAGAGACACTACCCTAGTTTGGTGACCAAATAGGTGGTAATATTGTACTACTACATTCCCATGGTCATAATAGGTAGTCTCGTGATGAGACCTCCTATCCATCAACTAGTACCTTGAGTGTTTATGTTATAATGTGGGTCCCCTTTTCTTAATGATAATTTTTTCACTGCTTTCTTAGGGATCCCTGGGAAAAGCATCTCGAAGATTTAAAAATTGGGATTTAACTCTTTCCATATACTTTTACCCTATGGGTATTTATCCCCTTATTCCCACGAGGTAAGGTACAACCCTTCCTAGTGTAGCTAATCCCAATGCCCAAACAAGGATAGGGAAGATGGAAGGAATGAAAATGGAAAGTTGTCATTATGGAGGGAATCAATAATGACTTTTCACAAATCCACCCAGTAGCAACCCATCCTAAAGGGAAATCAACTTACTATGGCACCATATCACCCTTCCAGGTATGAAAGAGGCAAAGAGCATAATTTCCAAACAAACATCATGAAATGAAGAAGGATTCAATACAACATGTTCAAGTGCCTCAAAATTTAGAGTGATACATACCAATATACTCAGACTCATTACCTCATGGAGTAAGACTCACTACTACTTCAGGACTAGGATGGTGTGATGGATACTGTTGATGGTGATATGTGGACTACACTAAAGAAAAGAGGGGCCCTCTAGGGCCACGTTCAGGTCATATGGCTCTTGGTACTCTATGTATAGGACCCTTGGGCATTGGCACATGATCTCCTTAGTTATCCCTAGGCTAGGGGATAACACAGTCGAGCATGAGTTGTATCCCACTCAGAATGAGTTGTCACCAGTCGAGCATGAGTGGGAACCAACTCATTATGAGCTGGAAATAAAACTTGAGGTAAGAGGGAAGAAAATAGAAAATGGAAAAATATTCTGGAAGAAGAAAGAGTTCAAAGAGACAGCAACAACTGCAGAGACAATGGAGAGTAGAGGAAAATTCGAAGAACCAAAAGAGTTATGAGGGATTGTTGTGATTATAGGATTTTTTTTTGTAAATCATCCAGGAATGTAAGCAGAGTTTTTTATATTGAATACCTATTGTAGCACAAAGCGCAAGTTGAATTCCTTAAATATAATAAAGATGAAAATATTTTGTGGACGTATCCCAGGAGGGGGTGAACCACAGTAAATTATGTTGAATTATGTTGTGGAGAGGTTATTCATGTTTGTATTATGTTAATTCATGTCTTTGTGATGTTGATTCTTGCTTTTACTATAGATGAATACTTATCTTTACTGATAATGTTGAAAGATTCATGCGTAGTAACGTTAAATGTATGTTTAACTATTAAATGATGAGAATATAGACTAATATGCATAAACAATTGAGTAATGAGGTCAAGTTAATTAGAATATAGTGCAGGAAAGAATATTGTAGGTATGACAGAGCGTGCCTCCCTTATTTCCATCACCACTACAGAATCTTGGTTCCTGCAATCCCCATAAAGATACCTCGGGCGAGACTTCGCCTACTCGCAGGTGATGCCAAAAGGGTCGGTATCTGTATGGTTTTGTTGGAAAACTTACTTTGAACCCAGGGTCTTGAACCTATCCGCGTGTGTGCGCAAACAAATGGTTCAGTTGTCGGGACCTGGAATCTGAAAGTGAGGGAATGTTTAGGAGACCGACGAATAAATAACTGAATGGTTGGAAAAAAAGAACAAGAATTTGCATGGAAGGAGAATAAGAACCCTCACTTAAATAATAAGCAATGGTTGCAAAGGTATGTGTTTAGAGAGTTTCATGAGGTATTTTTCGGTAAATTTCCTAATATTTTAGCAGAATGGATAGAAAGATTTGTGGAAAAGACTGGTAGGAATAGAACAACTATGCCAAAGAACTAGACTCCTGAATTAGTGAGATGGGTGGACACAGTAGACAATAAGACATCCTACACTATGGACTTTTGGTTGGACAGTGTCTTTGGAGGATACGTAACTGAATTTTCTATAGACTATACTTGGGCTTACATTTTTGCAAAAAGAGACTTCTTTAAACGTCTGCAAGGAATATTCATAAGTTTGTTAGCTACCTCGATAAAAATATTTTTATGCAATAAAGAAGTGATGGCAATGGATTCGGATAGCTAAAGAAACTTACACACATAGGGATAGGGTTTTTTTTTACCAGGAGTTGATCTAAGGGTAGGAAAATGGACAGAGGAAAGGGAGACTTACAATGCAAGAGAAAGAAGAAGGGATATCATAAGGAAAAGATGAATTCAAAGTTTTTCACAGTGGGAGAAGGTACAAGAAGTTGAGAACTATGGTTGGGGAGAGAGAGAATCATAGTGAGTACTTGGAACATCATGCAGACATCCATATCATAGAAGTACAGTAAATAGAGGGAGAGGAAGAAGATATCCAGTTTATTCCATTCATAGAAGAACGAGTAAGTCCTTCCTGAGTTGATTCCTGGTTCAAAACAACAACCTTGTGGACATCACATGAATCTAAGACAATGTTGGAAGATATTTATAGAGAACTTGTAATCAATATAGGAAGTCAGAGCAGAAATAGCCAAAGTAGGGGTAGCATTACAGGCAGTCAGGCTCAACCAGCATCACTAGGAAGGAGTCCTACACACAACAATATGGCAGGAGTAGATAATACACTCAAATTATCGGAGTTCAAAGGAAATGGATCTGAGGATCTAGACCAACATATGTTCGTATTTGAGACCATCTGGAGGATCCAGGATGATGGTGCAAATATCGCACAGTTGGCAACCACTTTTAGAGGGTGTGCACTTGTTTGGTACATGAAGCTCCAAAGTACCACAATACTAGTCCATACAAAAACCTTATTAGAGATTACACAAGCACTGCTAAAATAATTTAAGAAGCCAAAGTCTGAGTCATGGTACATTACTAATCTCAAGGAGATCAAACAATTACAGAATGAGTCTGTATGGGAGGTTGATTAGAGATTCAAAGATGTGATGGGGATATTAACATTTCAAATACCATATCAGTGACACAAATAATGGTTCATTGGAGGCTTGTTACCTCACATCTGCAGTCCATTAATATAGAAAAGGGTTACGATGTAGTTCGAAGCATTGGAATTTTCTATGAAACTGGAAGCATCTCCATTCGGATAAAACAGTGGAATGGTGCAGATACTAAACTAGTTGGTTTCACTAACAATTCATTTGGAAAAAATTACAAAGGTTAAATAGAAACAAGAATAGATATGGTGCACCAAATACAAGACTGAAGGTCACCACAAATATCAGTGTCCATCATTTGCAAGAAGTGGGGACATAACCCCCATGAGTTCCAACTATTACAAAAATATCAACATACCCCAAGAATCGTATTCTGTATCTTTTGAAAATCAATGGGGAATGAAGACAAATATTGTTATGGATTTTTATATAATGAGGGAGCGAACGACAGAATTCAGGAGGAGAATGTTGTGACAGAAGGAGGAGGGGAGTATAATACTCCAAGAGGATTTAGTAAAAGAAACTGAGGAGGATTTAGTAGGGGTCAAGGTAGAACAAAATTTGGGTAAGGAGGAAGAAGCCCCATAGTATATTATAACTATAACCAACTAGGATACTTAGAGTGGGATTGACAAGATCCCTACACAACATGTTCTTACTTTCAGGAATTGGAACATGCAACAAAGGATTGCCCACAACAGTTGGAAAAATGGCATGCCAGAGGGAATCAAAATCAGAACCAAACATTCATAATATCTTCATCGAGATAAAGGTTGAAGGACCCAAACTCATGGTAGTTACATGCGGAGGAACCAAAATAGAAAGAGATGCAAACAATGGAGGGGAACATGTTGAGCAGTGGGTAAAGAAATCAGAAGCACCTACACGAGCATTTGACCCACAATAAGAGAAGGAGACCTAAAAATAATAAAGGAAAGAACTCATGTGATAGGAATGGATAGCATCCTCATCAGCCACACCATCGATGGGGAATATGCCTCCCATTTAGGACGAGGTCATTACCAAAGGATCATTGAAGAATATAAGCACCTTAGGAAAACATTTCCAAAGTTGCCTAGAGTTGGTCAAATATGAAAAGGCATTGCATACATTATGCTCAATCATTGCGCTCAATGGAATATAGTCCCTACTGAAAATAAAGTCATGAACCAGCTAGTGCAAAATAAAATAACTAACGAAGAATTTAGTTTCAATGCACATATTGGAGAATACGACATTGACAACATAATCTTAGAATTAGGGTTCGATGTGAACATGCTACCTAAGTAGACATGGGAGATGATGGGTGTTGACATTTAAAAACGCAACGATGAATACTACTCCCAAATGATTGATAAGCTCTATTATTTATTTATAATAATAATAATAAACTAGTAGGTCGGACCCCCTTGTAGACTAGTGACGCTATGATGGATATGTTGCACTCATATCATGTTGTCATTGTGATGATAATAACACAGTTTTCTACAATTGATGATTCAAATTATGGTTTAAAATGTTTTGGTGACATAAGTTGATGGTTGATTATTGCATGTCACTATATTGTTTTGATGTCCATTTGAAAATTATATTAAGTCTACCTTATGGATAAAAGGATCATTATCGGTTTGGTTTGGCATTGCAATTAAACATGGTTAATTGTTTTACCTATAGTATTGGAAATATATGATATAGAAGCTTTTTCAAATTAAAGGACTATATACAAGCCCTAAGGTTATGTGTAATTGTGACAAAAGGAGGGCGCATAAACCCTTGGTGTTAGACTTATGCACTTGTTAAAAGATAATTTTGTGAGGCATATGTGGTAATATTATGGTACATTGTTATTGTTAAAATATTTTGACTTTACTTTGGGTGGCACACTATGTAAATGGATATAGAAATGGGATATTTGGTTGAATTAATTGTTAATGTTATGGTGGATTGGATGGCTCGTACGTTGAATTGAATGAGGTTGGGGAAGGAAGCGACATGCATTTATTGCATGGAATTCAAACAACCCTCGAGGCTCGTCACCCTAGCTATACTTGCATTTGGTTTTTTATCTCTGGTGATTTTTTATGCTCCGCGATTTTTGGTGGTGAAGAAAGATACAATCTAATTATCTCCTTCAAGCAAGCTTCTCCAGATATGGTTCCTTATTTTTCCATCCATGATGGTTCCTATACGCTATGAATCAATTTTTGGCTCAGAATGGCTTGAGCTCTGTGTCTCTCTTAAGTTTTTTTTGGATTGTGTATGAGTGTTGTGATTATGGTTTCGTCTAGTGAATATTCTGACAGTCGGCATTTTGGAAAAATAAATGGATATACTTTGTTGTGTGTAATCTATGCATGAGTTTATTGGATAAATAGAAAAAGAGGCATGCTCGATCGGCTTGAATTTTTGGGTCTGGCCCTCTATGGAAATTTATGTTTTTTATTGGCAAGCTATGTTCTTTGCGCATTGGTTTTGCAACCAGTATTGGTGTAAATGTTTTCACTCCTTCCATCTTTATGGTTTATATGTTCATTTCTATGGGTTGCAATATGAGTTGTTAAGAGTTGGAGTGTTTCTTTCCATTTCTTGTCTGAGCCCTAAAATGTTATGTATTATGGTGTTTCCCCCATTATCATTGTTTCTTGGAAGCTTTGCACAGTCGGGTTTAGTATCACCCGAAACTTTAATGGAAGTTGTATATGTTTTTGGTTGGCCACGGGTTGTGCTCAATCATTCTCTTCACAATGTTAATATTATGTTTCCTCTCGTTCTCTATTGAGGATGGTTGGTTGTCATGTTTTAGTAACCCTCACTATCAAGAATATTGCTAGAGGTTATGTGTCTATGGTAAATTTGAAAAAGATCACGAAATGTATGTGTCTTCAAAGACTATCCCTTGATTGAGCCATATGTTGTTATTTCTCTGTGATAATTTTTTGAAAGGAACTAGTTGTCTGCGTCCCTGAGGACTTATTCATTTGGTCGAGCTATTTTTTCTTACTTCCATTTGTTCTATTAAACACTAATAAAAATATTGATATCATTGCAAATCCATTCGAAGGAAAAGAGAACTGTGTGGTTGCTTAGTCGATTGAGCATGATTTGGCTATGTCTCTCGTTGGGAAAATTTTAAAAGAAGTATGTACATGTTAAATTTACGAGAAGTTGAGGCTCAAAATTGCATGTTATTGGTTGAATGCTATTTTATTGGATGAACACCTATGTGTGATTGAATTGGGGCATGATTATGAGTTTTAATGCCCAATTGATTATGTCGAGCAGTGTTTGGAAAATCGACGGAGGGTGCTTAATATTGGGCCTATTCTTATTTGAGTTTTAAGGAATAAAATTTGGATGTGAATGGTTGAAATCAGTGTGCATATTTAATTTTAATCTTAAAAGGAAAAGGATTTAGCATTGGAATATGAATGAATGTGGCTCAACGAATTATTATGTTATCATAATATGGAAATAATGTTATCATGACTATTGTATAGATGCAAGGGCTATTGTAATTCAGTATTTTTGGGCATATGAATTGTTTTTTGAAGTCGGCAAGCATTATGTAAGAAGTGACAGTTAAATGGTTTTAGTTTTAAAAGTGGATGCTTATTGGATTATGGGGTCTGAACATAGTTATGGTTGTTGTTTAATTTGATTTGTTTTTATGAACACTATCCATATTTTATTCCCTCTCATTATATCACTTTTTTTCTCATTATACCCCCCTCATAATATCATTATCATTTTTGGCATCCCTGTTTTGTAAAATAAATTAAAAACTATGTATAACAGTGACAAAAGATATGACACAGAAATAGGTTGCAGCTAATATTTTTGATATTTGATTGCACAGTTAAATTATTTAATGAATTGTTGAGTAGTACTTGTGTATTTGTCCCCTCTCATTATATCACTTTTTCACTCATTACACTCTCTCCAGATGTCACATGAAACCTATTCACCCCCTGCTCACTTTGAAATTATTAAATGATTTTTTATGGATGGATTTGCATGGGTCTTATGTCAATTTCTGAGCCAATTATTGTTTCATGCAAGAAGAATGTCATGTACGGTATGTTAAGGGCTAGTTACTGATGAATTGTTGCATACAGGATGAGTTTCTTTAGCAGGGGAAGCCATTCCAAAAATAATAGAGGGAGAGGTAATTGGAACAAAGTACCTAGAAGGCCTAGATTCTCTATTTATTTTGATGTTGACCCCCAGGATTTGAACCAGTTGTTTCATGTTTGGTTCTTCAACTGGATCAAGCAAGGGATAGTACAATCTCGACCAGATATACCTCCCTTCCATATGCAAAATATCCCTGGTATTCATGTGCCTCCTCATGTGTCCTTGCAACCAGAAGGTCCTGCAAATGATGGATGGTAGGAGATTGTCAATTTGACAGTCTCTCACCATCTTGTTTGTCCCAGATTTTCATTACCTCCTCCACCACATGTAAATCCTAATGTTCAAATTACCCCTGTGCATTCACCTGTTCAATCCTCTCATGCTAGTAAAAGGCTTAAAACCGATGTCCCCCATGTGCAAGATAAAGGCAAAGTCGTTGCCTCCCCTTCCTCTCCTTCAAATGACTCTTCAAAATTAGTGTCCTCTCGTATGCATCTGAACGATGATTGTTCCCATGTTATTAGTGAGATACAGCCTCAAGGTTCGAATCAACCAAATCCTACTTCCGAGAAATCCAAAGGGGATAGCAGTGATAAAAGAAGGATTGTCTCTCAGAGTGGAAAGTAGGGATTTTAATTTATGTGTTTTTATGATTGATTTGTTGAAGACAGTGGTCTGCATAAAGTTTTGGACAGCAAGCTATTTTTTGGATATTGTGGATTATGTGAATATTTACATATTTTTGGATGTGATTTGAATTTTTTCTGATATTAAAATATTCAAATTTTGAAGGTATTTAAGGGAGTTACAAGGCGGCATGTGTTTAAATGATTATCCAATTTTGTTTATTTTTGAAAAGAATAAAAGAAGGGAGTCACAAGGGGCCCCACCTACTTAGTTATTATTAAATAAAGACCATTAACTATTATTATTATTATCATTTCTCCTAAACTAAAATTAGTTAAGTTCAACTAATTTTTAAAAATTAAGTAGTTGAACTACTTCAACTTGTTTGGAATGCATAAAAGAAAAATGAGAGGAAGAAACAAGAGGAGAATAGAAGGAGAAAGCATTACTAAGATTTTCTCTTTTGTTTTCATGAGATAGTTCCAGTTTTCATTCATTCTTGAGTTCATTCAGAACCTAATTTTTTTTTTGACAGTAGGGTCTTATTGTAGACAACAAGGTTCAGAACTAAACCAAATCATTCATATGCTTGTTTTAAAGGCGTTGATCTATCTTTGATAGTCTGTGTATACTTGTTTGTTTATGGATTAAGTTTCGTAGATGATAAAGGATATTGTGCAGAGTCAAATTGGCAGCAGTTTGTGGCAAGCTAATCCAGATTATAAAGTTCAATTTTTACTTCTTGTCAAATCCCTTTTGTATCATTTTCATCGGGGATCTCTAAATTAGAATTTGGTCCATGCCCTCACAGGGATTTTGTAAATAGAAAGATACTTTTGATTTATTGGAATTAAATAAAGTAAATTGATATTCTATCTCATTTGTTTGTATCTATGACTTGGTTACTTTTTCTTTTTGATCTCCACATTTACTTTCTGTAATCTATATATTTTTCAGAAACTTACATAAAAAAATTATGTTATTTTGCAACATTATTTTAATAAAAAAAATCAGCCTAAACCCTTGTAATTAATACTTGTGGAT
>SNQJ01S0073712.1:33606-51008 GCA_010110895.2 Picea sitchensis
AGTCATTTAGAGCTTTCTCGGCTTCGTCAAATGTTAAACAACTTCAAAAAACAGAGTCAATTCCCCGACGGTAAAGAGTATCTCCGAGGATAATGTATTGACGAGTTTGATAACGTATGCAACGTCGTTCGGTACTAGACAAATCAGGCTGGAAAGTCTGGGTTTGGAGATATATAATGATATCCCCATACCAAATATCATCAGTGCTAATAAGGAAAAGAGATTCATTAGGTAATGAATCTACTGCTACATTTTCCGTTGCAGAATGAGGAAAATCACATATCAACTCAGCAAAAACTAATGACTTATTGGACTTGGCGCGATCGAATTCCAAGTCAAACTCCTGGAGTATGACAATCCATTTGGAATACTTGTCTCCAAGCAATTGACGTGTCAAAATATGTTGCATAGGGTTGCAATGAGAAATCATCGTAGTCTTACATGAGAGGATATAATGCTAGAAGCGTTGGACAGCTTGAACGGCAGCCAAGGCCAGTTTTTCGACATGTTGATACTTGATTTCAGTCAATGTGAGACTTTGACTCAAGTAGTAAATAACATGTTCATTGTGTGCATCATCCTCTTGGACGAGAACCATGCCAATAGTGTACTCCTAGGCAGCAAGATAAAGGAAATAATTGTGACTGTAATCGGGAGGAAAGATAAGTGGAGCTTGCGTTAGGGACAACTTCAAATCTTCAAAAGCATTCTTGGCAACTGTATCCCAAACGTACTCCGAATCTTTCTTTAGTATCCATGTAAAACCATGAGTTATCTCGATGTAATTAGGGATAAAGTGACGAAGAAAGTTTGCTTTCCCCTGCAAACTTTGCAACTGGCGCAATGTAGAAGGAGGAGGGAGATTAAGAATCGCCTCAACCTTAATAGGATCCACCCGGATCCCTTGACGCGAAACGATAAAACCTAGAAGATGGTCGGATTCTACGCAAAAAATGCATTTATGAGGATTTAAACGTATACAATACAACCGACAGCGAACGAAAATAGCCCGGAGATGGGTAGGGTGATCGACTCTGCACATAGAATGAGCTGGTAAATCATCCAAATGGGGTTGAATGATATGCTTGATGTCATGAAAAGCATAAGACATAGCGCGTTGAAAATTTGCGCCCGCATTCTTAAGTCCGAAAGGAAGTTTCCTATAGGCAAAAGTACCCCAAGGACTGATCAAAGCAGTTTTATGTTGGTCCTTGGGAGCAATATTAGTTTTATTATAGCCGGATAAACCATCCATGAGGGAGAATATTTCACTTCCGGCACAGTCATCGACAATCTGATCGACGAAGGGGGTAGGAAAGTTGTCCTTGGGACAAGCTTTGTTAATATCCCTATAATCAAAACATACACGAATACTGCCACCTTTCTTGTCAATTGGGACAGTGTTGGAAACCCATTCTGTAAGAGCCCCCGGATAAATAAAGTCGGCTTTCAAAAAAATTTCAACTTCGAGTTTGATAGCAGTCGCTTTACCTGGGTGAACTGGACGAAGGCATTTTCGGACGGGTTTAGCGTCGGGATATGTATTTATCTCATGTACAACAATTGAAGGGTCGATACCTGGCATCTCTTCATAGCTCCAAGCGAAGATGTCACGAAATTCTTTGAAGAGAGACGTATAGGTGACTATTTCGTCAGGAGAAAACAAAGCTCCAATATGAACATTTTCAACTATCCCAGGTTTAATGGATATGTCAATGGGAATCGTGGGTGAGATATTATTGAGGTTCCCTTCGGCAAACACTTCATTTGTTGACACAGGAACGGTCGAAATGACAACAATGGTCGACGCAGTCGAAATCCGTTGGTAGTTCTCAAGAGTATGTTGTTCCATAAAAAGTATGGAACGATGATGCCCATCATCCCAAGGGGTATCTTCCATGACGGACATGATCATCTCATCAGTGGGAAAAATAACACGAAAAGGATCGGGAGACAACTCATCAAGAGAGGGGGTAGAAGGTGTTTCCGATTGAATGGCCTGATAGGCTGATTCAACCAGACTTAACGGCATTACGTCGCCGAAATGAAGATGATCTCCAGGGTCTGGGACAATCCAAGGGTTGTGTGACGCAAGAAATTCGTGAGGCACGGTGGAGATCATGTTGATAGAAGCAACTGACGGGCATGGAAAATTGGGTGATGGAATGGGAAAAGTACCCATTAACGAGGAGTCCTTTAATAGGCCTACACCAATGTTCTCATAACCTGGTGGGGTTTTAGCAATAAACGGCACGTTACTAGTACGGGTATCAAAATTGAAGAAGGCAAGTTGGTCAACGGTAACAACCTTTCCTTGATGAGGGAAACGTACTACACGAAAAAGTGTTGACACAATGGCGCGCATGGAATCGATCCAGCTGCGGCCAAGAAGAAGATTATAATCAAGGGGAGCGTCGAAGACTTCCACTTCAACTTGGACCATTTTACCTTCTAATGTGATAGGCAATGAAGGGAGAACACCGTAAGGCTTAAAACCAAATCCATTGAAGGATTTAAGAGTGTTTTGTGATTCATTCAAGGGAGGAGATCCGATGGTTTTCCAAGAAGCAAAAGACATTACACACGTTGAGTCACCCTCGTCAATAACAGTTCGGCAAATGTTCTTGTCAGAGACAACAACTTGTATCTGGAACGCAAGTTGCGGGGGTAACCGTGGAATGTGATCATCCAAGTCAAAGACTATTAAATTCATATATGTCGGGTCAATTCCACCTATATCTTTCAACAGTGCCTTCCGTTGTGCAGGACAAGACTGAAGGACTTCAAGGGCTGACATCGTTGAAGGTGCCTGGGCCAGATCTTCAACAATGTTGTAGTTATGGGCCGCACGAGCATGAGGATTGAAAGCCGATTTCCTAACGACACCTTTTGGGGGTGGTCGCAAGACTGTATCAAGGTTCGATCGTTCAAGATGAAGAGGACCGTTAGTAGGTGGAGGCGCGGGAGATGGTTGTACCAAATCTGGAGGTAAATCGTCAACCTTCTCCTTAGATGGAGTATAATCTTTGGCTCTAGTTGTGAGTGCAATGTTGTTTTGCTTAGAATCACCAGTACACATCAAAACATATGATGTCGTAGAAGTATATGGTTGGTCATGAATGACCAACTGAGCCTGTTGTTGAGACGGGAAGGGTTGGGACAAAACAACCGGAGTAGATGGTTTTGGGGTTCCTTGAAGGAACTTAGTAACCTCGGCACGTCGTGGACAATCCTTCGTGTAGTGATCATCACCACAGATAAGGCAAGGGTAGCGGGGTTTGGGCTTATCCCGCTCTTCAACAGGAGTGGTTTTAGTTTTCTCTACTTGATTATTATTTTTTCCCTCCTTATTCTTGCCTCCCCTCTTTAGATTTGTTTTTATCGGCAGGGGTAGATTGAACAACATTGACCTCAGAAGTTTTACCGGTGGGAGTGGCAGGAGACGGAGCATTTTGAACATTAGAAGAAGCAGATTTAGGGTTTGTACTTGAAACAGAATGCGAGTGGGCTTGGGTAGTACCAATCACACCGTCAGCTACATATGAGGCAGTTGGAGTAGTTGAAGGGCTGGAAGTACCAGGATGAGGTAATTTAGGTAGAAAATCATAAAGTGTTCCCATTTGCAAATAAACGAGATCAAGATATTGAGCACGACTGATAGCCTGCTCTTCCGTAAAAACGCCACCCATGGAAATTTCTTTACCAATTTTGTTCACAAAGGATTTCGTAAACCATTCTGCTAGTAATTGATCGGGGAGTTCAAGTTTAATGAGACGTCGACGTCTTCGCCACTCGTGGATATGATCAGATATATGAGTGCCTTTAGTCTGTTTGAAGGAAGTCAAAATCTCGGTCCCAGTATCATAACGGATCAGTACCTAGTAATGTGTAAGGAAAGCCATATCTAGGGTGTTGAAATCAGAGAAGAAACCTCGTGGCAATTCAATATACCACTTTGCAGCAGAACCGATAAGGGTTCGTTGAAAAAGACGTAAACGAATAGAGTCATCCATCAATGAGTTGGATGAACACCATAGGTGAAAATTCATAAAGTGATTGTTTGGGTCCTCTCCCACTTTGTCGTCGAATTTAGGAATGTCTGATGGAAGCTTGGCTGGAATAACAGGCCATTGGGGAGAGTGACGAATAGGATCATTTAAAATCCTAGACAAATCCGGCAAATCCAAAGTAGCAAGAAAAGGTAATTGTCGATTCACTTGCAGGTACTGATGGCTTTGGGGTGGAAGCCCTATCGGAAAACCAGTAGGACCGTAAGCAGTCTGCCCATAATGGGAAGATCCAAACGGATTAGGTGGTGGCTAGAGAGGATAGTAGTTCCAAGGATTGAAACCTTGAGTTTGATTAGGGACCTGAGTTTGAGTATTGTCACCTTGACCCCAAATAGGATTGGGTATACATGGATATGGTTGGCCTATAGTAGGGACAGTATGTTTCCCCCCAGTCGTTTGAGGAAGATTTTCTATCATCTTATTCCAATATTGGGCCAAAGAGGGAGGTATATTTTGTCCAAAAGGTGGGGTTGGTCCTCCTATCGTAGGTAGTGTTCCAACCGGAAGTTGTGTCCCAATCAAAGGTTGTGTAGTAATTGGAATATGGTCGGTAAGAGGAAGTTGAGTTGTACTACTTTTTCCACCAATGGGAACCTGCAAGTTTGATGTAATGGACGGGATAGTGCCACTAGGATTAAGATTTCCAGAAGGAAATTGAGGGAGTGTCGGAATAAAACCGGGAATAGGGTGCCCAGGAAAAGAAGGACCACCTGGAGAACCGACTGGAGTTTGTGGAGGCATTGGAACAAAAGCATTCAACAAAGCATTCAATGCATGGTATCCAGGTGGTAGTGTGACATTGGGTGTTTATTGTGTGTTGATAGGAGCAAGACCAGCCGCAGTGACCCCAGTTCGGACACTCGTAGTGTTCGCGAGATGGGTCATCTCAGTAGGGAGAGTAAAGTGATAAGTGGTATTCACCAGTACAGTCTATGTCTCAGAAAACACCGTAGGGTTGATTTCGGAGACCGTAGGCGAACCAGGACCAAAAAGGGCCCTTCGAAAATCACCTGACCAAAAAGGATCTTGGCCTTCTACACCGGGAAAAGGCCCAACAGGTGATCCAGAAGTGGTAATAACTAGTTCTCCGGAAGAATTCAATCGCATAAAGGGTTGTTCACCATGGAGAATTCGAAAGTCCTCTCTAGTATTGGTAATTCGAAAAGTTTCCAGAGAGTTAGTTGATTCCACTTGTGGTGTGGTAACAACGACGGCTTTACCTTGCTGAGGAGAGCCCTCAGGTGTACTAGTAGGCAAGGGTTGAGAACCATCCAGATGCTTTGGAGATAAACCTTGCATTCTACATGAACGACGTGGGGGAGCTATTGTAAACAAGTGACAAGCTCCGTGAAGAACCTCCTATGGTCAACTTCGAGAAACAAACAACACGCGCTAGTAAACAAAATCTAGGAGGCAATCACCAGGCAAACAAGACCTTCTAATTTCGAAGCCACTAGTTGGTGATGAAATCCAACATCGCAACAACGAGACGAGAAGGGGTGGAGCTAGGGTGGAAAAGTTACGCTGACGACCTACTTAATGGACTTACACCCTGGTTCAAGCTCCCACACATAATCGTGGGTATACCCTCCAAGGAGCCCGAGTGAGTTTGGTCAACGTCAATTCCAGGTACCGTGAATACTTTCCCCTCCACAGTCACCTCGAGTAAGAAACTATAGAGATAGGCCACTAAGGTCACCACCAACAACAATAAAACCTGGGGGAATAGTCGACAGTCCGATCCACACGCAAGTGCAGGGTATCTAGCCTGAAATCAACTCAAAAAGCTTCCACTCATCATTGTGGGTATACCTCCGAGTGATCCCCGTAATACGTGCAATCTCTACACTGATATCAACAAAGCAGGGTGAGTAACTCTACCAATACCAATGTGACCTCGTGCTTGACCCTTGTGTGAGAAGGGCTTCCCAGGACAAGATGTTGCAAATGGAATTTAACACTCCCTAACACAAGATGCTATTATGTGTTTTGTTCTTTTGGAGAGTGTATCTCTCTTCCTACTCCAAAGCGCTACCCTAGCTATATGTTGGTGTAAAAGAGCCCTAGAAAAGAGTTACTAGATAAATTTTATGATTACGCAGTGTAATTAAAGGTTGTTGTTTACTCAAAGGTAACGGAAATGAAACTTATGTTGTATGACTCTGACCCAACAATGCAAGGATGAGAATGAAATGTATCACTTTTCGTTCAATGAATCCTATGTATGGGAGAGAGAGAAATTTTTCCAGATCAACCTTGAACTACAATGCAAAATTTCCTTTCAAATGCCAACACAAACAATCATTTATCAAATGAACATTCTCTATTGTGTCTTTTTTCAAATACGTCAACAATCTCAATAATTTGATTTTTCAATGTTTTCTAAAAACAAAAACAAGTCTTTGAAAGAAAAAACGTTTGTTTACTTTCCAAAAAGGACTCAGACTATGACAGTGAGAGTACATAAAATCAAATCAACGAACAAGCAAATAACCCAATCCACTCTTTCAATGAAAGAAAAAATAAAGAGCAAACCAATTTAGTCTTTTCAAATGCAAAAGAAAATGATCTTTTCAAACCATAAGCAAATGAGAAAAACCAAGAAAACTTAACTTTCAACCAATCATTGGATCTTAACTAATCAAACACTCTCAGATTCTAAAGTCTGAGAGAAAGGTTTTGCCATAAAAAAAAAAATCAAGAAATGAAAGTCAAGCCACAAATAACAAGAAAAGCCTTGAAATCCTAAGACTGTTCATGCATGCAAACTAAAGCAAGAAATATATCAATCAATGGTCCAATAAACTCATAAGAGGTAATCCAACTGATCCGGGTAGTTAGAAAGACCAAAACTCAAATCCAAATTTTTGAAAAATGATGTTCGCAGGCAGGCAATATAACACAGTGCGAGAATCATTGATTCTCGCAGGTGACCCTTGAGCAGGGTACGAGAACCTCGCACTGAAACCTATGGGCAGAGTGTGAAATCTACCTATTCTCATAGGCTGCAATGTAGTGCAGTGCGAGAATCCATGAACATGACCAAAAATTTGAAAATTGAAGCAAAATTGACAAAGGCTTCTGGACCCAGAAGGTCTATCAGGATATCCTGAAGACTCAGAGATTGATAGGACAGGAGAAAAGTGAAACCAGAGAAAATGGACACAGAAAAACACCAAAAGCCACAAAGAAAATGGGATTGATCCCCAGTGGAGTCGCCAATTTTGTTATTGGATAAATCCATAAGTGCGGACACAAACCGATCTCCCTAGATCCACCTGGATCTAGAACAAAGCAAGACAGAATAATACCCTTTCCCTAGATTTTGACTATTGAATGAACTAGGAGGCAAGAACCACGAACATACCTTATGATCGCTTCCTTTAGTCTTTTTTTCTCCCACTTCGCTCCAGTGCTCTCGTACAGTCAAGACCAAAATGATACAAACCAACCAAAGTGAAGAAAGCACAATCTATTCAACAGTCAATCTATGTATATGATCAAGGAGTTATACAATAAAGTGGAACTAGCTTTATGGGAAAGGGACATATTACTGTATCATATTGATGGAAAGTAAAGATTACAACCTGAGCCTTGATGTTGCAAACTTCCTTTCGATGCCCCTTTGCTCTGACACACACACTTGCTCACTTGCATGAAGAAGATCAACCACCTTTGATAAATTTGTTGGAGTTATTAATTGTCGTAGCATCAGTCCTTCACACAATCTTTCACCAACTCTCCAATGTCTTGCTTAACCTTGTTTTCTCCTCACCTTTTCCATGAAAATCCCCTCAATATATAGGAGAGAATGAATTAGTTACTTGGATAAGAATGATCCCAAAATATCAGGGAATCCAGTACTTAGATAACCATTTGAATGCCATCTCATCCTTCCAGAAGATTCCCTTCTAGAAGCATCGAGAATTCATCTTTTTCCCTTCTTTAGAAAGATTTCGCACCCTAGCAGTTCAACACAATGCGAACTTCTCGCACCCTGGCTTAAAGCAACCTGCGAGAATCATGTATTCTCGTAGGCAAATATACTAGCAGCCTATGAACAGTCCTAAAAAAATGTGATTTCTGGAAAGAGATGAAGGTAACTTTTCTCAGGAGAAAGTTCTAATGAAGAGCTTGAGTACACCATCATCAATACATCATCATAATGACCAAAATCATGGGTAACACCTGCTACTCATCCACTTCCAAAATTCAAAGAGAATCTCCCTAGGTTTTTAGGAAATAGCATGGTCACTACGAATGAACACTTGGTGGCATTTTTTAATGCTTGTCACAATATAGGAGCCAATGACAATGATACTTGTATGTGCTTGTTTTTTAACTCCCTTGAAGGGAAATCAGCGGCATATTTCTTTGATCTTCCTCCCAAGATTCTTTCCACTTGGGAGGAGATAGTTTACTGGTTCAAATATACTTATGGGCAGTCTAAAATCCCAGCCAAAATATTACGAGAATATAATAATATTGCATACAAAGACTGTGAGACTATCAAGTCTTTCAACTTACATTTCACCAAGTTATATAACCAAATTCCTGAACTTATTCACCCTCAGAACCAAGTTGTTTTTATGCATTACTATAATTCTCTACCTTCCCCCTATCATCATAGGCTTGAAGAAAAATCTATTGAAAAATATTGGTTCCACTCTGCATACTTTTCTAGAGTATGAAGAATAGATTGAAAGAACAGGTCTTCCCAAAAGAGACTCAATTAAAAAAATGGACATGTCCTCCCTCTTACAGCTTGTACAAGATATGAATAATCTAATGATAGCATATGAGTGGAAAGGAAATTTCCCTTCACTTACTCCTGGATCCTCATCTTCTTCTTCACCACACTTTAGGAATTCAAATGAAAATAAATTTCAGCCTAAAGCCATCATGCCTCGTAGTTGGTGTAACTTTTGCGAGGAACACCAAGAGGAAAGTACTTGTGAGGTAAATAAGAGTGCCAGAGAAAAAAAAAATGGCCAAAGGCCTGAAACTACCATTGTTGTTCTAGATTTCACAGAACCAGAGGATGTCATGATCATAAATACTAGGAATAAATCATATTCTTCAAAAGGAAATATGATCCCCCTCGTACTTATTCTATCCCAAACTCATCTTCACCAGTTGCTACTGTACAAGTTACTAAAACTCCTGACAGTCAAGGAACTCCCTCCCCTCTTCCCTCTTCCAAATACAACATTATCAGTCAATTGGATAATATTAAGTTCTATTCTACTCTCATGGACATGGTTGTCATCCCTGAGAAAAAAAATCATATGAAAAAATTCATGGAAGGAAAAACTTCCATCATAGCCAATCTATATAAAGAGGTAAACGAAGATGACTCAACTGTAAATAAAGTAGGTGTAAATAATTTTAAACACTCTGTAAAAAATCCTCCATTTTTCATTTCTATAAAGATTATGGAAAAAATAT
This sequence comes from Picea sitchensis, assembly GCA_010110895.2. Lineage (NCBI taxonomy): Eukaryota > Viridiplantae > Streptophyta > Pinopsida > Pinales > Pinaceae > Picea > Picea sitchensis. The sequence continues at coordinate 43,125 of SNQJ01S0073712.1, forward strand.
CCCATTGTTGTCTAATTGACAATGGTTCGGGCCCAAGCGTAATGTCGAAAATTATTATGGAAGAGCTAGGCTTGTCTTGTACAAATGAAAATTCTAGAATCATGTTCTCTTATAATAGTTTACAACAATCCACCATAGGTGAGATCAAGGACGTGACTTTGGTTTTGTGCACGCATCCTAAAATAAGGACAACCCTTAATATTCAAGTAATCGACATGTCAATGAGTAATTATTCAATCATCATAGGAAGAGACTGGAAAGATTTGATGGGTGGATACCTCTCACTCGACATGAAGTATCGTGGATTTAAGTTTTGAAAGTATCGTGGATTTAAGTTTTGACCATGTACTTAAATACAAATGGCCTTTGTATCAAAGTTCATCATTGAGCCAAGAGTACCCTGGGGAGACTGGAGAATTGGACTGCAATTTTTTTATCAGATGTGAACTTTTGGGATATTGTAGCCATTCCTGGAGAATAGCTTGGATCCAATCTGGTACAATGAAGGAGAGAGAAAAAAGGGACCCGTCATCTTCAAATTTTTTGGAAAGTGCATCAGCAACCACATTGTCTTTTCCTTTCTTGTAAATGATCTCATAATCATATCCAAAGATCTTAGTCACCCATTTTTGTTGCTCGGGGGAGGAAAGGCATTGTTCCAAAAAATACTTGAGACTTTGATGATCTGTCTTACTTTATAATAATTTCCCCAATAGATAAGGGCGCTAAAGAGCCATGGTATGTAGAATAGCCAACATTTATTTTTCATAGATTAATTTGCCCAAATTTCACTTTGACAGTTGTTTGTTGTTAAATACCAAAGGCCGAACCTCTTGCATAAGGACGGCGCCAATTCCTTTCCCGGAAGCATCACATTCCAAGACAAAGGTCTTTGTGAAATCAGGAAGGGTCGGGACTGGAGTGGTGCAGATGGCCATATTCAAGGTTTGAAAAGACTGAGTAGATGTTGGAGTCCAAGTGAAATAATTATTTTTAAGGAGAGCATTGAGAGGTGCCACAATCTTTCCATAATTCTTAACAAACTTGTGATAATAACATGTTAAACCCAGAAATCCATGCAAGATTTTGAGAGTCTTTGGGTGAGGCCAATCTTGCATAGCTTCAATATTTTTAGGATCAACCCTGACACCAGTCTTGCCAACAAGATGACCCAAGTACTTGACTTCTGAGGCGCCAAAAGAACATTTAGATTGTTTGAGGAAATATTGGTGTTGCGAGAGTAAATGGAGAATTTGATCCACGTGGGAAAAATGAGATTGCCAAGTTTTACTATAGATGAGAATATCATCAAAGAAAACTAAGACAAAATGATGGAGAAAAGGGTGGAAGACATGATTCATGAGGCTTTGGAAGGTGGAGGGGGCATTACACAGGCCAAAGGGCATGACCAAAAACTCATAGTGATGCTCATGAGTTCAAAAGGTAGTCTTGGGTATGTAAGCTTCTTGCGTAGGTATCTGGTGGTAGCTAGAATGCAGATCAAGTTTAGTGAAGTATTGAGCACCACTCAGCTCATCCAAGTGATCATCAATGACAGGAATGGGGAACTTATCCTTGATGGTGATCTTATTGAGGGAATGAAATTCAGTACACATGTGTCAAGTACCTTATTTCTTAAGTACCATGACCACAAGGGAATAATAGGGGCTGGTACTGGGGTGAATAACACCCTCTTGGAGCAATTCCTGCACTATTTTCTCAATTTAATTATTTTGGGGAAAGGGGTGGTGATAAGGGAGAACATTGGGAAGAATACTATTAGGAACAAGGGGAATGGAATTATCATGAACACCACGATAAGGAGGAAGTCCCTAAGGAGTGGAAAAAAGAGATTGATGTTTGGAAAGGATAGCTTGGAGGTTAGCATGCACAGAGGGTGTCTCAACGACTTGAATAGAATGGAGTTGAGCAATGATACCAGAGTGGCCTTTCTTGAGGATATTTTCCATATGATGGGAACTAATGATATTCATAGAACCAGCTATGGGACCTTGGAATTGATAATTTTGTCCTTCATGTTGGAATTGCATGGTTAATTCCTTAAAATCCATAAGAATGGGACCCAAAGTGCGTAACCATTCAACACCTAGCACAATGTCACAACCTCCCATGTCAATGGAAAACATATGATTTTTTAGTTGGTAATATACAATTTGAATATGGACATTTTCACACCGCACACCACATTTCATGGACCCACCATTGGCTATCATGATTTGAAAATTATTGACAGCACGAATACAACAATTGTTTTCCTGGGCAATGCGACGATGAATAAAATTGTAGGTGTTTCCACTGTGTTGACAGGCGAAATTGACTGTCCGTCAATTGGGAGAATGAGTTTGGTCTGGGGCTATCTAAGTAACCCAAGACATTTGGTGTAACTCATTCTGACAAGTTTAATGGCTCTGTTAGCCAATCTAAAATCCTAAAAGAAAATAAACAAGAGAAAGAAATCACTAACTAATTACTAGATACTATGTATATGTACATATGCGATAATATAACTATTGTAGATATTTTAAGCATAAACTACACTAATATCACTTATATACATCATATACAATTTGCAATTTTTAATCTAAACTTACGAAATCAAATGTGAAAGTTATCTATGTTAAGAAGTAGATAAAGAAAGCACATTTAAAACTTTTTTTTTGTTTTCCTTTATTAATCTAACTAATTTTGCATAAAAAAAATACAATAAAACTTAAACGTGTGGACAGTCAAAAGCTGAACCATACATTCTAGTTTCGGTTACAAGTAAATGACATAAAAATACAAAGGAGCTAACCTGTTAGTGAGTTAGTGAGGTGTATCCAAGCATCTTCATGAGTGGAGAACATCCAACTTCCATGTCCAAGAGAGAAATCTACAATGAACCTTGTGACTATCCTAAATAAATTTCAGAACATGTATTAGTAGCTTAGGTTTTAATGACAGAAAAGGACACATAAACATAAACCTGTGATCTCATAATTACACATGATTACAGCAAGATAAAACTGAAAGCAACCTATGCATTTCATCATTCGATTAAAACTCAAAGATAAATCCTATCATTATAATTGAAGATATGATCACAGCATTTATATTTTGAGAAGCAAGTTGTAGACGGAATTTATAATATAAACATCCTGCACATAATAGATCATTAAGTCTAAAGCTATCAGACCTATTAATGTATTGGGATTAATAAAATGTAAATGAAAACATCATTAACAAAAGGATAAAGCCAAAATGCATATGTGGTGTTTCATTAAGTTCATGAATCACTTGTCCATCTCTTGCCCTCAGCCAATATGATTTCATTACAAAAATATGGAATATTTAAAGAGTTCACAAATGCTAAACTTCCTATCTTCTAAGATAGGATCAAATCCCAAAAAGATTTAAAAGTTACAAATATAGAGGGCTTGAAGCCACTCAAGATCAAACTACATCTTCAGTATTTATGAGAATTTCCTCCTATTTACAAAATAAGCAAAAGGAAAATAGCTAATCGACCAAGTCCAGTATGCTCCATCCCAGCATCAATTTCATTATATCCTAAAAAAAATGAAATGAAGAAATCAAATATTTTATTAACTATCCATTACTAAATTTAATATGAGAAATTGACTTGGCTACAGAATCTCTCGATTCTGTAGCCAGTCTTATTATTAGTAATAGAAATCTAAATCAATCTAGATTAATTAGAAAAATAATAAAAAGCATAATTTTGATTAAAAAAACAATCTTACCATCCAATTGATAACAAAATTTGAATCACAAAATCTCAGAATTGATCATAGCTTTGACACCGTCAGTGTTTTTTATTATGATATTGCATGTCCTCTTCAAACGTTTTACTTGTCGTTGTGCATTGGCCTTGAGCTCACGATTTTGGTTTGCCAATGAGTAACTTTGAGCCACGATATCTTTGATCCTCACTTGAAGGATAGGGATGTATGTGTAGTACTAACCTACCCAATGCAAACAAACTTCACAATGTGCAGCAGGGGCGATCGGTTGAGGAAGTGTGTAATTGTGTGGTAAAACATCACTGTTACCCACTGTCGGCTTTTGACCGATTCTGATACCTATAAATTCCTTTTTGTCTTTCAAAGATGGTGGCATATTATTCACATAATCAAATGGTTGATCTGGTTCGGAGCAAATTGGATCTTCTTGTGCCAGAAACCTCTCAATGTCAAAGTCAGAATCCTCATGGATCTCGATCGATTCGATCGAGCTCACATGAGCTTTGCATTCATTTCGCAAACTCTATGAAATAAGTCAGCCATGCCTCTTATTACAAAACCCTATTTCTTGACTTTTCTTTGGTTGTTTGTGTGGGTACTTGTTGTTGGTTTTTATAGTGGGACTAGGGAAAACAATTTGTTCATGCTCAGTAGTTTTAATAACCCTAGAACTAGCATCTTGTTGCTCACATAAGGGTTGATCGGGCAATGCCATTTCGTGAGGGTTTTCATACAAGAAGTCAGGCCTGACACTTGAGAGCCTGATAGGTTCCTCTATCATAGGTTTATCTACCACAGGGGTCTCTACAGGATTTACTATAAAAAATACATTACGGGTTATAAAACCATCCCTATCATCACCAAGTGATTTCAAATGATGAATTAATAGTAACTTAATCAAACCATGGTGAAATAAGTTGGAATCCAAGTTCTTCCTTTTATATCTCTTTGACATTTTATACAAACTTCTTAGCAGGTAAAACGGCATGTTTAAATGAAAGCCAATAAAATGCATGAGCAATTGTATGTGGTAATAGAACACCAAGCCAAAATGGACTTAACAGGTGACAAATTGTCTTAAAACTGCCAACAAACCATGCCATCTAACCTTGAGTAAGGAGCTCATAATACCTTCGTCACAGCATTGAATTTCTCGAGAGGTGACGAATAGACTCCAGGGTATTTCGTCCAAATTCAAATTTTTAAACGACTTTTGACCAGTGAGAGGAAGCCATGTTGCTTCACTCATAAATTCTTCGGTGATCTCCAAATGCATATCACCCACCTTGGCTCAGCATCCATCAAATGTAAGGGAAAATTATTTGGCTACTCGCATGTTATAACCCTGGAATTTCTCAATAAACATATCCCAACCCTGGCTCTTAAGATCCTCACTTGCATCATCATACAACAACAAAGTTTGGGAGCCATTTGGCTCAAATCGGATGACAGGGGCCATAAGGGTTTGAATAGATGGTAACAGGAGCGACCCGAACTCACTCTGGGCTTAAGAGATAGTAGCAACAGAGGAAATTTTGAGCCAAAAACAAAGGAGTAAAAACTCACACCAGCGTGATCATAATGTGAGCATAAGGGTTTTACACACGAAATTTGGGGAGTTCTAGTGATGAACATTTTGGAAATAGAGCGTAACACTAGACCTTGATCTGTCACGAGAGACCTGTTACTTCAAATTGCCAGCTAAAAATGAGGTACAGTGTACGATCGTAGTGTGTTTAATTCTCATGACATGCAATGAGTATCCTTGATTTGCAAAGGATGTGTTTTTTTTTATAATCCAAAAGTAAATCAAAAGTTTAAAATCAAAGTTGATTTACCAAGAAATCCCAATGAACAAGCCTATAGTCCATATGCCAGTCGATTCTTGGTACACAAAGGATCCAAAACATAATCTTACAATCCAAGAGAAACTCAAAGTAAGTGTTTCATTGATATATGATAAGCTCAAAGAAAAACAACATTCATTAAGAGAGGTGTAAGCACATTGACCCTTTTAAAGGCCAAGCCTTAGATAAAATTGCAAAATGATTTAAAGTTTTAATGCTTCATTCATGCTTTCATTCATGAATGAATCACGAAAACCCAAGATAAAAATAAGTAGGAACAATCAAAACACTCTTTTTACAACCGAATAGTCACCTTCAAATAGAAATATTTACAGGATGAGGCATAGGAAGCTACAGGAATTGTCATGTGTTACTTTAAAAAGAAAAATTATATAGGGCTGCCAACAGTGGCGACTTACAGGGAGAAGCAGTGATCTAAAAATGAAGAAGACTTGTATTCTTGAAAATATTTGCAAGATTTAATTCATGTGTTAAAATGCAAATGGATCAATTTTGCAACACAATTTTTTTATAGAAATTACTCATTCAAGATGCATATAAACAGCAGCAATAAACAGTGAACATAAAACACATAACACAGCAAATGATAAAGGAGTTCACCCCTCTCTTGGGCTACATCTCCTGGTCCAAATTCCAATGGATCTTTTGTATTATTTGATCAAAGTGCTCAAATATGTGCTTTACAATGCTCAAAATTCCAAATAGATGGCTCCAATGGCTTCAGAACGTCCAAAAACCCCTGGACGGGCTTTTTTGGCACCTCGTTTGGCCAAAAATTGAAGAAGATAGGCTTCCTAGAAGTGCCCCTTCAAACTTGTTGTCTCTGGATCGCCAAAATGCACCCTTATTGCCTCAACCTAGCCCCCACTTTTATGTGTTAAAACTCAACACCGGGCGCAACCGCACAAATGGTACGAACTGTAGGACGGTTATGGGCGCGCCTAGCCCCTAACTGCCAAGGTCCGTGGGCACATGGCCCCCACATGACCGCGCGCAATACAAACATGGGTTAAGTTTTTTAAACCATATACATAATCGTGGGTTTAACCGCGCGCACACCACAATGGTCACATAACATATATATAACTATGGGTTTAACCGCACGCACACCACAATGGTCACATAACATGGATATAACTGTGGGGTTTACGCCCATAGCAATGGTCATATGACATATATATATATATATATATATATATAACCGTGGGTCGGGGCTTAGCCCCGACCCGGTCCGCGCCCCATTTCACATCATTTCAAACTCAAATAAATTTAAACCCATATATATGTTAAGTAATACATGTGGGCACACCAGTTGGGTGGCCCTTCCCAAGGCTTTACCCTGCCCAGAGATCACGGGGTCGAATCCGGCCAACAGCATAACTTTTAAACCAATATCCAGATGACACATGGTGGCCATTGATTGGGCCACGTGTCGCCATCCCATTCACTGCAAACAAGCCACGTCATATGCCAACTATCCACACGATTTCCTGCCATGTGTCGTACGGCCCTGCCACGTATCGTACGACCTGCCACGTCAGCATCTGTACGGAATGTACAGTCAGCACATTTTTTTTTGCCTGTTTGTCATTTTGAGCAGAACGCTATATCTCTCTCATCCGACGTCTGTTTGAACCCAAATGAGTTGCATTGGTTTCGTGACGACAAGGCCTACACTCTCGTTTGATTTGAAGTGATTCCAAGCACTTTGAATTTTGAGCAAAATTTGATCCCCTGGATCACACCTCCCCATTGGAAAGATTTTGGACCTCCAAAAGACTATTTTCAGTCTATCTGAATATGAGGGTATAGTTCCATCACCTTTCCAACCTCCATCCACTTGGCTTTGCTTGGATTTGTTCCTTTAAGACCAACTCGAAGATACTCCACATTTCCTCGTTTTGAAGTTCTCATTCTCCTGTCAAGGATTGTGTCTTCATGCAGTTCTGTAAGATATTATGGGGAAAAATCATCTATAGAAGGAATTTGAACATGCTCTCCTTGATCATCAATCAAAGGAGGCTCATACAATTTCAAATTCTGAACATTAACAACTGCATACATTTGCATATAAGGAGGCAAATCTATATGGAAGGCATTGTTACCAAGCTTGTCAATAATCTTGAAAGGACCATATCGAATTGGTTTCAATTTTTTACCTTCTCCTTTAAGCCTCTCCTTACTAATGTAAAGCCAAACTTCATCTCCAACTTGGAAACTGTGATCAACACGATGCTTGTCATGTCTCATCT
>SNQJ01S0073712.1:51018-70805 GCA_010110895.2 Picea sitchensis
TTTTGGATAATTTGGAAGAGGTCTTGAACTGGTAGAAGAAGAAGAAGAAGATGGAGGTGAGGGTGGTGGAGAAGCACCATTCCCTCCATTTCCATTTGGAGTTTTATCACCACTGTCTCCCTTGTGCTTTGAAGGGTTGGAGCTTTCACCTTGAAACCTTGTATTCCTTTCCATCAAGAGTTTCATCATTTCTCTCATTTCTATGACAGCCTTTCTGAGATCTTCATCTTCTGTAGGAATATGTTCATGAATCTCTTCATGAGCCATACTTGGTGAATGCCTCCTTGAAACTAGTGGTGATGATATAATCTTCCTTCTTGAAGGATGAGAACTTGGCTCTACAATTTGACCTTCTCCTGTTGTGAGTTTCAACCTTGTGAGAATCAGAAAACAAAACACTTGCAAATAATCAAGTCTTCAAAAACCTATGCTCCGATACCAACTTGATCTAAAAATGAAGAAGACTTGTATTCTTGAAAATATTTGCAAGATTTAATTCATGTGTTAAAATGCAAATGGATCAATTTTGCAACACAGTTTTTTTATAGAAATTACTCATTCAAGATGCATATAAACAACAGCAATAAACAGTGGATAGAAAACACATAACATGGAAAATGATAAAGGAGTTCACCCCTCTCTTGGGCTACATCTCCTGGTCCAGCTTCCAATGGATCTTTTGTATTATTTGATCAAAGTGCTCAAATATGTGCTTTACAATGCTCAAAATTCCAAATAGATGGCTCCAATGGCTTCAGAATGTCCAAAAACCCCTAGCTGGGATTTTTTGGCACCTCGTTTGGCCAAAAATTAAAGAAGATAAGCTTCCTGGAAGTTCCCCTTCAAACTTGATGTCTCTAGATCCCCAAAATGCACCCTTGTTGCCTCAACCTAGCCCCCATGTGCTTTTATGTGTTAAAAATCAGCACCCGGCGCAACCGCACAAACGGTGTGAACTGTAGGATGGTTATGGGCGCGCCTAGCCCCTAACCACCAAGGTCCGTGGGCACATGGCCACCACATGATCACACACAATACAAACAGGGGTTAAGTTTTTTAAACCATATACATAACCGCGGGTTTAACCGCGCGCACACCACAATGGTCACATAACATATATATAATTGCGGGTTTAACCATGCGCACACCACAATGGTCACATAACATGGATATAACCATGAGGTTTACGCCCATAGCAATGGTCATATGACATATATATATAACTGTGGGTCGGGGCTTAGCCCCGGCCCGGTCCGCGCCCCATTTCACATCATTTCAAACTCAAATAAATTTAAACCCATATATATGTTAAGTAATACATGTGGGCATGCCGGTTGGGCAGCCCTTCCTAAGGCTTTACCCTACCCGGAGGTCACGAGGTCGAATCCGGCCAACAGCATAACTTTTAAACCAATATCCAGATGACACAGCGGCCATTGATTGGGCCATGTGTCACCATCCCATTTGCTGCAAACAAGCCACGTCATATGCCAACTGTCCAAACGACTGCCTATCATGTGTCGTACATCCCTAAGACGTGTCATACGGCCCTGCCACATATCATACAGCCTACCACGTCAGCATCTGTATGGACTGTACAGACGGTACATTCATCACAATTTTTTTTGCTTGTTTTTCATTTTGAACAGAATGCGATATCTCTCTCATCTGATGTCCATTTGAACCCAAACAAGTTGCGTTTGTTTTTTGATGACGAATCCCACGCTCTCATTCGATTTGAAGTGATTCTGAGCACTTTGAATTTTGATCAAAATTTGATCCCCTGGATCAAGCAGTTATCTCTGCATCACCGACGAGTTCATGTTAGGACTTCTTAGAATGGTTACAAATCAAAGAACTAGTGAAGGACGTCAAACATCTCAATCAAATTTCAACAATCATTACACAGACCAGCTTTAGATATCTTCCTGTTCAAATGAAATCTGGTGATAAATTTTAATTACGAGAGCAATGATATTTAAGCCAATGGCTTTGATACTGTTGAAAGGGACATTTCTTCCAAAAGGAATCTATAGCCTCGACAGGGATGTCAATTACCCCACTCGGTCGCCTCTACCCTGTCCAAGAATTTTCAGTACAAATGAAGGGTATTTATGATTAATATCAAAACTTATTCCTGATAATTTTCTTGAACCCGACATTGCTTCGCTGCCAGCGGGCCTGTTCAGTACCCCAGCAAAGTTTCCTTGGAATAATGCATGTATTTACCCACTGCCAGCAAACTTGTACAGTATCTCAGTGGGTTTACAAACACTTCCCACAACTCTCAAGAAATTATTCACAATCTGACATAAATTTAATGATATTCAGAAGAGCAGGGTGATGTTGAAAATTTCAGTCTTCAAAACTCTAGGCATTTTCTGACCTTTAATTTTTATGCTTGACAACCTTCATTATGATCTGCAATTAGTTTTCTGATGAAACTGATTCTTCAAGGACAGAAAGGAATAATTGAGTTTCTTTCTTTAAAAGTAGGGACAACGTAAAGAGCTTTGATGATGGTCGTGTCTTCTCATGATTAAAAAATGAAACCGGGAAACCTATTTCGAACATAAAGTTTATTTAGCTAGTCTGTATTTCAGCAGTTTTACAGCAATGATGCTTTAAAAGACCTTGACTGTTGCTTTATAATGAGGCATTCTGGTTTCCCTTCATGAACTAAAAAGGTGTCACAGACATAAGTTTAACTAGAAATCAGTGAAAACAAGCAAAATGAAAAGAACCAAAATCAGAAAACAAAAGTAAATCAAAACAGAAAAAATATGTACAAAGGTGGATCTGAAAACATCACGCGAAATATCTCTTGAGAGACTGAAATAAAATAGAAAAATTCTCATTGATGTGAATGCAGTCCTACTCGTGGTACCTTGGGTTAGGGTTGAATTTATAGTTCATATTTATTTATCTCTTTACTTTCCATTTAAAATTTTCATAATAATATTATGGCTTTGAAAATAAATATTCAACGAAAAGCAGAGAGAAAAGGATCAAGCAAACTTCCCTGACAACAGTCATACTATGGTTCTCTTGGTGTGCCCACTTGTGTTCATTACTACGTTATTACAAAGAGAAACAATGAGAAATAAAACTAAAAGAAAACCTACTCCTAAACCTACTCTAACTACTAAACAAATCAGAATACTACGTGAATTCATGCTTCCAATGTAGCCATCGGAGTAACTTCAATCCTACAGTAGAAACAAAATCACATATTACTAACAAGAAAGGTATTATATCGAAAAATAACAAAAACATATCATACTCACCTTTATCATCATCATTTAAAAACAAGGCAAGCATGATCTTACCATTCCCTTGAACATTCTTGTTGTATGAATCCTCGAGCCATTCGTCAATTTTGTCATGATATAAGTCATAATGGCATTGAAGAGTGTAAGTAAGTTTCGAAAAAATTTCAAGATTATGGAGACCTGACATAACCATCAGCCAAGGTTGAAGTGCCCCATCCTCCTAACAATTCTCTAAGTGTTCATTAATTTCTTCACATGGAGGATCTAAAATAAATATGGCATGCCTACTTCCTAGATATTTAGGTAAAAACAAAGCAAGCACAACTTTATCTTTATTATGAAAAAAAATTATATGCGAATATTCAAGCCATCCTAAGATCCTGTCATAAAAAAGAGGATGCAAACTATGACTTTGATGAAACGAATATATCAATGGGGAACACTTCATAAGAGGATTCGTGAAATCAATTAGATTATTGGTTTGAATGGTTCCTTTGATGAGATTGATCATTTCAAAATGTGAAGCATAAACATTAAAATTCGAGCTAATCAAAGAATGAATATGTAGCGTAGAATGTTTGATCTCCATAAGAGAGAGTGCATTGTCTTTTTCACAAATAAAATGTGTAAAATCATCTAGAAACATGTATTTTCCCATGTGAGTGATGAAAGTGAAAGAGCGTCAAATCCGACTTTATAAATGTTATGTTTGGAATTAATTTCACCAAATCTTGGCATACCGAAAGGATATGATTGTGGAAGAAAAGACTAGGATGTTGTGGGTAAAGTATCAAGTCCACCATAATCTAAGAAGAGATCAAGATATAAAGAGTGAAAGGAATCATAAATAAGTACATGAAAATAATCTCTTGAGCTATGATATTTAACAATGGTATTTTCAAGACATTTCTCTTCACTTTCTTTAAAACTTTCACTCTGTTTTGGTGATAAATTCTTCAACATAATATGATCATCTAGGTTTTCCTCCCGTATGATAGATAATTCAAAACTTTCATGAAAAACATCTGATCTTTCATGGATATAAGGTACTATTTGAGGATGAAGGTTTAAGGTTTCTCTGTCAAATTGCATATCTTCATCTCTAATCAATTTCATAGGAGTGTTAGAATGTTTAAGATGATTTTCGTCACCTAAGTGTTCTTCAATAACTGAATTTAAATATTGATTAGACCATGAGTTACAAGAATGAGGACATTTACCTTGAACCAGAATCGAAGACTGAAAATACAATAATTCGGAGGAAAAACCATTTTGGTTGTCAGTAAGAACCTTGTCAATAGATTCTATCTCCCTTGCTTGTTCAAAATTTTTGGATGGATTCCTCACATCCTGGGAACAAAATTCTTCTCGCAATTGAGTGATAGGATTTGTAACTGGTTCATCATTCACGATTGAATATTACTGGATGAAAGGTACGCAAGCATCATAGAGGAGATTTAATACAAATGACATGTCATCGAGATTAAATTTACAGAGAAAATGATGGATTCTTGTCGAAAAGTCTTCTGAAGATGAATCGCCATTGATTAGAAAAGTCTGAAATTCTTCACATAATTGATTGTAATCATAGATTTCAAAAGCATCTAAAAATTCCTCTACAAATTGAAACCAATCAAAAATGTGATACGTCGAAAAAGACTCAAACCAATGTTTAATCCGACCCCTAAAAGTAAAAGAGAATAATTTCCATATAACTTTTAAATCAGAAATGTCATGTTTGATGCATTTGCACAAAAACTTGTTAAGGTGGTCTTTAGCAGATACATCCCCCTTACCATCAAAGGAGAGTTTGGACAAGTGAGAGACTGTCTCGTTGGGAACATCAAGTAATGAGAAATGGAAAGCATGTTCTAACACAATGATTTGGGGAGCCATGGGAAAATTAAATACATTTGAAATAAAGGCTCCTACAAGGCTAGCTTGTCAGTCGGCCCTCCTTCTAGTGGCATTTGTTGACGGGCGAAATTGATCGTCCGTCAACTGGGAGAACGAGTCTGGTCCGGGGTTCTCTAAGTAACCCAAGCCATTTGGTGTAACTCATTCTGATGGGTTTAATGGATCCATTAGCCAATCTAAAATCCTAAAAGAAAATAAACAAGAGAAAGAAATCACTAACTAATTACTAGATACTATGTATATGTACATATGCGATAATATAACTATTGTAGATATTTTAAGCAGAAACTACACTAATATCACTTATATACATCATATACAATTTGCAAGTTTTAATCTAAACTTACGAAATCAAATGTGAAAGGTATCCTTGTTAAGAAGTACATAAAGAAAGCACATTTAAAAAAAAAATTATGTTTTCCTTTATTAATCTAACTAATTTTGCATAAAAAAATACGATGAAACATAAACGTGTGGATAGTCAAAAGTTGAACCATACATTCTAGTTTCAGCGATAAGTAAATGACAGAAAAATACAAAGGATCTAACATGTTAGTGAGTTAGTGAGGTGTATCCAAGTATCTGCATGAGTGGAGAACATCCAACTGCCATGTCCAAGAGAGAAATCTGCAATGAACCTTGTGATTGTCCTAAATAAATTTCAGAACATTTATTAGCAACTTAGGTTTTAATGACAGAAAAGGACACACAAACATAAACCTGTGATCTCATAATTACACATGATTACAGCAAGATAAAACTGAAAGCAACCTATGCATTTCATCATTCGATTAAAACTCAAAGATAAATCCTATCATTCTAATTGAAGATATGATCACAGCATTTATATTTTGAGAAGCAAGTTGTAGATGGAATTTATAATATAAACATCCTTCACATAATAGATCATTAAGTCTAAAGCTATCAGACCTATTAATGTATTGGGATTAACAAAACGTAAATGAAAACATCATTAACAAAAGGCTAAAGCCAAAATGCATATGTGGTGTTTCATTAAGTTAAGGAATCACTTGTCCATCTCTTTCCCTCAGCCAAGATGATTTCATTACAAAAATATGGAATATTTAAAGAGTTCACAAAGGTTAAACTTCCTATCTTCTAAGATAGGATCAGATCCCAAAACGATTTAAAATTTACAAATATAGAGGGCTTGAAGCCACTCAAGATCAAACTACATGTTTAGTATTTATGAGAATTTCCTCCTATTTACAAAATAATAAAAAGTAAAATAGCTAATCGACCAAGTCTAGTATGCTCCATCCCAGCATCAATTACATTCTATCCTGAAAAAAATGAAATGAAGAAATCAAATATTTTATTAACTATCCATTACTAAATTTAATATGAGAATTTGAATTGGCTACAGAATCTCTCAATTCTGTAGCCAATCTTATTATTAGTAATAGAAATCTAAATCGATCTAGATTAATTAGAAAAATAACAAAAATCATAATTTTGATAAAAACTAATCTTACCATCCAACTGATAACAAAATTCGAATCACAAAATCTCAAAATTGATCACAGCTTTGACACTCTCAGCGTTTTTTATTATGATATTGTCTGTCCTCTTCGAACGTTTTACTTGTCGTTTTGCATTGGCCTTGAGCTCATGGTTTTCATTTTCCAATGAGTCATTTTTAGCCACGAGAGCTTTGATCCTCACTTGAAGGATAGAGATGTATGTGTAGTACTGACCTACCCAATGTAAACAAAATTCACAATGTTCAGCAGGGGCGATCGGTTGAGGAAGTGTGTAATTGTGTGGTAAAACGTCATTGTTACCCATTGTTGGATTTTGACAAATTGTGATACCTGTAAATTCCTTGTTGTCTTTCAAAAATGGTGGCAGATTATTCACATAATCAAATGGTTGATCTGGTTTGGAACAAATCGGATCTTCATGTGCCAGAAACCTCTCGATGTCAGAGTCAAAATCCTCATGGATATCGATCAATTCGATCAAGCTCACATGAGCTTTGGATTTATTTCGTAGACTTTGCGAAATAAGTTGGCCATGCCTCTTATTACGAAACCCTATTTCTTGACTTTTCTTTGGTTGTTTGTGTGGGTACTTGTTGTTTGTTTTTACAGTGGGATTAGGGCAAACAATTTGTTCATGCTCAGGAGTTTTAATAACCCTAGAACTAGCATCTTTTTTCTCACATAAAGGTTGATCGAGAAATGCCCTTTCACGATGGTTTTCATATAAGAGATATGGCCTGACACTTGAGATCCCAATAGGTTCCTCTATCATAGGTTTATCTACCACAGGGGTATCTATAGGATTTAATGTAACAAAGCCATTACGGTTTATAAAATTGTCCCAATCGTCACTAAGTGCTTTCAAATGATGAACTAATAGTAACTTAATTATACCATGGTGAAATAAGTTGGAATCCAAGTTCTTCCTTTTATATCTCTTTGACATTTTATACAAACTTCTTAGCAGGAAAAACGGCATGTTTAAATGAAATCCAATAAAATGCATGAGAAATCGTATGTGGTAAAGGAACACCAAGACAAAACGGCCTTCGCAGGTGACAAATTGTCTTAAAACTGCCAACAAACCATGCCATATAATGCAGGAGCATCACTCCAACCTAGCTACGCGCCATCTAGCCAACAGATCAAGCACGCATTCAATGGAAGGAGAGAGGTGCAGCCCTCTCGTTTTTCAAAATTTTGAAAATTTGTATTAAATCCTGTAAGGTTGGTAGAGCCAAAAACCATGCATGTACACAGGATTTAGATAAAGGTTGCCTTAAATGGTTGTAAGGCTGAGATCTAGATCTTATTCGGACTTGACAGCCATTCAATGTGATTGAATGTAATTTAATGAGAGTTGGTGAGGATGGAGGGAAGCGCTCGAGGAGCCCCCTTTTGTAAAAATATCTTCTTTTGTTTTTCAGTGGAGGCAGAGAAAAACAGAGAATAGGTTAGAGAGGAAAAGAAGTCGTGACTTTGTTACATTACAATCTCACATTGTAAAGAGGCATTTCATATTAATACAAACAGAGCAGTTTTTTTTGCATGTTGTTGTTCATGTGTTTGTGAGTTCATGAATGAATGTCTCTATGTGTTGATGATATGTTGTGGATGTATGTGTTGTTTACATTTGCAGGTTACAGACAGGAGTAGTTGTATGTTGAGTTATTTGATTTTCAGGCTTGGGTTCTTTGTGGCTTCACGCAACAGTGCATGATAGAGTATTGTGGTCTCTGTAAGCCAGTGCAAGGAGTGCACTTCTGAATTCTGTGGAATTTCAGACAAAGACGTGCCAGGAGGTCGCACTAGCTAAATTAATTGACTCAAGGAGGAAGCCTCAAGGTTGTTGAACAACTTGAAGGAGAAAATGTGCAGAGGAGAGCACAGAGAGGAGAAGTATAATTATTGAGAATTTTGTAAAGGCTTTGCCAGGAGGGCATTGAGAAAATGCACAGGATGCATTGAGGAGAACTCTATTTTGAGTTTGGTGAGAAGACAGAGTCACTGAGGATTCTATAGAACTCTACCAGGAGGGAATTTAGTAAGTACATAGAGTGCACAGAAGAATTCTATTTTGAGTTCAAAGAGAGAAAACAAAATCACTAAGGATTCTATGGAAGCTCTTCCAGGAGGGCATTAAACAGTTGCATAGAGTGCACGGAAGGACTCTTTTCGAGTTCTATTGGGAAGAGAAGTGTCAAGGAGAGACACTCACAGAGTTATTGAATACTTTTTTAAGCTCAGAAAGGAGGGTGTGAGAAGAAGTTCGTCAGGAGGACACCAGATTTCCATTTGAGGACACAAAAGGGCGAGTCCCCTAGAGGCCCGAGTAAACAAAGCTCGGGAAGGATAGTGCCTTAGCACACCAAGTAACAACAGAGTGAGAAGAAGGTCAAGAAACCCTTTGAGTTTTCACAGTCGACAAAGCTCAGGAGGGATAGCGTTCCTATAACATAGGTGATATCCAAAGGAATTGAGCTCACAGAGGAAGCAAAGGTCGAGGCCTTTGAAACTTCAGAAAATATCCCAAGGGGAGGGAGGAAGTTCTCAAGATTAGGAGGGAGCATAGTTTCCATTAGATCAGTTGGAGAGATGATATCTGGAACGTCAAGTTTCACGTCCAGAAAACAGGAGGAGAGAGCGCAGAATACTAGATTTGGGTCGTCAGATGTAGCGTCAATATCCGACAACCGTTGCATCGAGCGAAGACGCATGGAGTTTAATCTCCGGAAGCCGCACAGAAGAGAAGAAACAGACGGTGGAGATGCTTTTTTGGGAAGTGTGAAATCCCATAGGCCATTAGATCTCACAGATCTGTGAGGAAGTTAAGACTGGGCATCTTTTAGTGTTCAAAAGCTCAAGAGGAGTAGTGGGCATTGGATGAGAAGAAACAGGAGCCGTTGATCCCCCTTTGGAGTGGAATTTTGGCATTTTGGAATTCGGGGATTGGTGCGACAAGTGATTTTGGAATCGAGAGTTTCAAACTCCTGGTACGCAAAATCCCAAAAAGGTCTAAGCCATTGGATAGAGGGAGGATCACAACCGTCGATCTCGCCAAAGGAGAAATTTCGGAGTTCAGGGAATGAAGTGACCAGTGGTTGGGGTCGTTGCATTTCAAACTCCCGGTTACCAAAATATCAATACAGTCGTCGATCTCGTCTAAGGGAGCGATTTTGGGTTTCAGGGTTTGAAGAGTCAAAAGACTCGACTCTCTTGCATCGTTGAGTCGTGAATTGCAAAAAGCGTCTCTTGGCTTGGTCGAAGGTCATATCTGGTAGTTGTGTGGAGGTGAAGACTCATGCCTAGTGTACGTTGTGTAGGTGGGGTTTTCATGAAGGACTTGTGGATCAGATTCGTGGGGTTCCAGTGAGGGCCCGAAAGAACTATTTCAGTTCTGCGGATTCAAAGAAGATCGATCCTATGTGGATCTTGGCCCGAGGGTCAGGGGTCTGCATCAAGTGGTATCAGAGCCACTTTCTGTCTGTAAACTGCAGGCAGAGGGAGGCAGAGTAGATAAAGAAAATACTCTGATACACACCATCAAGTGGTATCAGAGCTTGATTTTGTATGTTTATTGCAGGCAGAGGGAGCCATAGGAAAATAAAGATAGAGTGTTGAAGCTCTGTGATGATTGTTGCAACGTGTGCAGAAGTCAATAGACAGTGAGGAGGAATGTAGGAAGGGATGGAAACACTCACAGTTATAGAGTGACAGCAACAAGTTTTCCAGGAGGGAAGACAGGAACGGGAAGATGGCTACTAAAGGCCATGGACGCGGTGGAAAGAAGAACCATCAACAGCAAAGAAAAGATGAAATGGATAAAGAAATCACTGAGGTGAGGGAGAAGATGGAAGAGCTTTCACTATGGGTGCAGCAGAACGCAAAGACACATTGGGTATATGAATGTCCCATGAAGACAAAGGTGAAGTGGCTAGTAAAGAAATTGTTGGCCAGAATACAGCAAAGGTTGTTGAGGAGGTGTCTGAGGTATGTGAAAATCCCCAGGGCCACAAAGGAAATGGTTCACATCTGTGAGCCAGAAGCTGGGAAAAATCTCAGTGACGATGAGGAGGAAAGATCGTTGGAAGATCTTGTGAACTGCTAGTAAGGTAGTGAATTAATTTCAGGTTGCAATAAGAAGAGGTCACAGGATGATCTCAAGGACTGCCATGAGTGAAAAACATAAAATTTAGGTTTCCAGGAGGGCAATGAGATGAGATCATTGGAGGATATCATAGACTGCCAGGAGGACAGAGAGGAAATCCCATATTACCAAGTGGGCAAGGGAGAGAAGATGAGACTGTATGAAAGTCTCATGAACTCAGGGATGAGTTCGGATCGACGAGAGGATATGATAGAGAATATGAGCTCAGAGGTGAGTTCATATCAATGAGGAGAGATGATGGAGAAGGAAGATCAAAAATGCCTTCTGGTCATTGGGAGAATAGAGGTATTCCTGCCACATCGCCCAGCTGAGGCAAAAAAAAATTGTTGCCGATGCAGCAACAGCAGAAGGACAGCTAGTTGTGATTGTCAAGGAGAAGGAAGAACTAGAGCAGACATCAAAATCTACCCCAGCAGAAGAAGAGCATGCAGATAAGATGCTCACTCCATGGGAGATGGAATTGGAAATGTTGGAGGATTGGTTAAACCATCCAAAACCAGAGGATGAATTCCATGAGCAGACAGTCATGGAGATTTTGAGAAAAGAGCATTCGAAGGAATTGCTTGAAAATTTCAGCCTGGGACTTGAATAGATGATGATGACTATAATTTCGAGGCATGCGGCAGCATATGAAGGGAAATTCTAGTCTGAGGAGCAGTTAGAGGAAGCTAGAAATCAACCGAAACAAGGCGAACTGGCAGAAGCAAAGCTGTTAGAGAAGGAAGATGAGAAGCAGCTCAGTGATAGGATTGCAGAATTGGAGTTTGCAATAGAGTGGCAACTCAATGCCACAAGGGGAGGTAAAAAAAACATGGGAGATCAAGCAGATCTACCCACTAAGGAGAACGAAGAATTGCAGCAGGGCGGACTGGATACAAAGATCCAGCCATTGGAGCAGTTGGATGAGGTAATTGAAGCAATCGGGAAGCTAATGATCATATCAGTAGAAGCGGTCAACAAAAGGAAGCTAAGCAGAGGAGAACCTGCCATAGAAACAGGGTAGCATATGCAGCGGCATCAACGAAGCAGTGGAGCATATGGACAGCTCTAGAGAACTATTTGGGATCCAGGTGGATTTCGACAACCATGATAGGAAGATCATGAGCAGGAGCTCATGAATTTTTCACAGCAGAGGGCTCAACAACGATTTTCCCCTAACCAAATCTCGATCCATATGACTGCTTCCTCCATGACCACAGCCCTACTCCAAAGACACGTCTTGTTTCACGAATTCAGGATTTTCAACGTAAAGTGCCCCAACTCCTTGTCATCGGAATTGTCGAAATACTGAACCCCAAAATGCCGAAATGCCAGAACTAGTGGGTAATAGGTGGCGTGTGCTTGTCATGTTGGAGGAGTCAACCTTCATTGACATTTTGCATTTAGGCGATTGCAAGAGTTGTGGCATTGCATCAAGAACCTCCAACTCGCGAAGCCTGAAATTATTTGGGGCTTAAACAAAGGGGTTTAATTAACTCTTTGTGTGGTTTGGAAAAGATCCTGCACTGATCTCAGCCTGAGGGTAGGGGGTCTGCACCACCATCTAACCTTGAGTAAGGAGATCGAAATACCTTTGTCACAGCATTGAATTTCTCAAGAGATGAGGAACAGACTCCAGGGTATTTTGTCCAACTTCAAATTTTTAAACCACCTTTGACCAGTGAGAGGAAGCCATGTTGCTTCACTTAGAAATTATTCGGTGATATCCAACTGCATATCACCCACCTTGGCTCGGCATCCATCAAATGTAAGGGAAAATTATTTGTCTACTCACAAGTTATAACCCTGGAATTTCTCAATAAACATATCCCAACCCTAGCTCTTAAGATCCTCACTCGTATCATCATACAGCAACAAATTTTGGGAGCCATTTGGCTCAAATCGGATGACAGGGGCCATAAGGGTTTGAACAGATGGTAATAGGAGCAACCCAAACTCATTGTGGGCTTAAGAGGTAGTAGAAACAGAGGAAAGTATGAGCCAAAAAAAAAGGAGTAAAAACTCACACCAGCATGATCATAATGTGAGCATAAGGGTTTTACACATGAAATTCGGGTAGTTCTGGTGATGAACGTTTTGGAAACAGAGCGTAACACTAGACCTTGATCTATCATGAGAGACCTTTCACTTCAAATTGCCAACTAAAAACTAGGTACAAGATACGATCGTAGTGTGTTTAATTCTCATGGCATGAAATAAGTATCCTTGATTTGCAAAGGATGAGTTTTTTTTTATAATCCAAAAGTAAATCAAAAGTTTAAAATCAAAGTTGATTTACCAAGAAATCCCAATGAACAAGCCTATAGTCCATATGCCAATTGATTCTTGGTATACAAAGGATCCAAAACATAATCTTACAATCCAAGAGCAACTTAAAATAAGTAGGAACAATCAAAACACCCTTTTTACAACCGAATAGTCACCTTCAAATAGCAATATTTACAGGATGAGGCGTAGGCATCTACGGGAATTGTCATGTGTTACTTTAAAAAGATAAATTATGTAGGGATGCCAACACATTGTCAACAAGGATGATTACCTTCATGTGCTTGATGTAGCCAATGATCTTGAGCATTTGGTGGGTCGAGAAGCCAGTGAGGGCATGCAAGGAAATAAGGGGGTCAACTTCAGGTGGGTCAGTAGGCTCTTGGGTGGAATCGGGAAGGGAGGGTTCTTCAACAAGGGGAATTGTCACATCCTCTTCAGGAACATCTTCAAAGATGGCCATAAATAGTTTTTTTTCCTTACACTTGTGCCTCGAAAAATCTTTTTCATCGTAATTATAGAAAATACCCTTCAGTTTTCGTTCATCCATTTCATCCCTAGTTAGTTTCTGGACCTTGAGGGGAGTAACAAGGGGGTTAGGATTATAGGTTCGAGGGTGAGGAACAAAAGGGGGTTTTTTATTCTAGGACAAAACAACTTGTTGGGCTTCTTTATCACATTAAGTAGCTTCCAACCAAGTGAGAGGGAGGGCCATGAGAACTTGGGATCAAATTTCATCCTTGAGACCACTGATAAAGCATTCACGGAAGAATGCATTTGACATGCCCTCTGTCTGAAAGGCGAAATGATCAAAAGGAGTGATGAATTCTTCCACTGTGCCTGATTGTTTCAACTTGGTCAAATGACCTAGATAGTGGGTATCAATATCAAAGCGGGCATAGAGCTCCTCAACAAACTGGATCCAGGAAATATACTCCTGACGTGAATTTTTTCGTCATTGCCACCATTTCCAGTATTCAGGATCTAGATAGAGGACAACATAGTGAATTTTGGCCAACTCGTCAGTAATACCATGCACAGAAAAATAATGCTTCATTTGAGTGACCCAACCTATATGATCGGAGCCATCAAATTTAGTGATGTCTACGTGAAGAAGGTGGGGTTCATGATGAAAGGAGTTGGAGTGAAAATGTGGAGACTGAGAGGAATCAGCAGCATTGGTTTGTGATGATGAAGAAGGAATCGTAGGGAAGTTCAACAATTGATTGACGGCACACTGGAGGGAGATCAATTAGGTTGTGAGGTTGGATTCCAATTTGCCAATGTGGGAATTGGTGGAATCCATCTACGATGTGAGATGTTTGATGGAGACATGGGCTTGATTGATCTTGGTTGCAAGTGGTGGCCATTTGGAGAGGAGAAGTGCGTGTAAGGAAACAAAATGGGTGGTGGGACCACAAAAAAATACTTAGAATTGATAAGTACCACAACGATCAGTTATTGAAGGAGAATATAATGGGATAGGTGGAAAAATAAGGAAACTGGGAAGGGGTTGGGTCCACTGAAACAAAATAATTAAAAATGAAGGGTATGACTACAATCAGGGAGAAAAGGGGAATCCAATGGAATAGGTCCCAAATAAGTGGGCATGTGATACCACTATACTTTGTTTTTTACTCCTACAGAGTTATACTCCATCCTAAAGAATATTGTAGTGACAAAATGCTCAAATGCTTAACAGGAAGACATGTGTAGTAATTTCGCAACCTGAATGTAGGAGACATAGGTGCGCAGAAATAGATCTTGTATGTTCTGTTTTTGTTTGCATCACAAGGGTTAAGGTATTCAAGGGTTCTATAGACAAGGGTTTGTCTTGTGCTATAGCTCTCTGATATACGTGCGGGGTCCAACAGTAGTACTCGGCCCAATATCTCAGGGCGCCAACTAAGGAGGCTAGACTGTACCCTTGGCCATACTACCCGACTACCTAGGTACCAGAGAGTATCTTCCTGAGTTTTATTCTTGGTGGCACTATAATAGTCAAGCGGCCGATAGATTTATCTATGGAGGGATTTAGGAGACCTAGGTCGATCCTTATACAGGTGTTGTCTGATGCGCTACCACTCAAAGGGGTACCAACAGGGGTTACAAGGGTGGCCAATAGATCTGTACTTAAGTACCACTTGTATTTCCTACATGTATGAATCCCTGACCGTAGTTTTATGTGTGTAACAATAGATCTCGATAGCTTAAAGACATCGGAATACGTCTATGCCCTAGAAAAAAAATTAACCCATAATTTTCTACTAAGGAAGGTGCTTTGATACCACTTGTAATATTCCAGATATAAAAATTATGTAGAATAGAAATAATAGCTAGAAATGGTAGATGAACAACAATATAACCAAAACAACACCACAATAATACCAAAATGGTACCAAAATAACACTAGAAAGATAACTTTGATTACTGAGAGCAATGTTCACTTACCTCTTCGAGGGGGAAACCTCCAGCAAAGAAGATCTCTATTACAATAATATCCAAGACAAAACTTCTCATAACCTCGACTCATATTTATACTAAATATGTCTATCAAAAGAACAATCTAAAGGAATATCCTTCTAGAAGCGGAAGCTTCTATTAGGTCTTCTTACATTGGACTTTTTCTTCCTTATTGCTAGGCCTTATTAATATTGAACGTTATTACATGGAAATATATTATTCTACCTACATGAGGGGTTAGGTCCCTAACACATTATTGCTAGGCATTGAAAATGCCTATAATTTAGGTTGTGGTCACCTTACAGTTTTTGGGGACTTTGAACTTGTTGTAAAGCTTGTACATAAGATATATTCCCCTAGAAAATAGTTAACAAAATGCTACACCCAAACTGTTTGAGTGCTTATCTCGAACTTACAATCATTTAACATAACTCATGTTAAAAGGGAATTGAATTCAGTGGCTGATAGGTTAGTTGGCTTTGAAGCCTCTCCTACTCGGCAACTTCTACCACAAAGACCCGATTGCACTTTTCAATCTTTGTATCGTCCTCATATCCCTGACAATTTAGAGTCATGGTAGGTCTTCCCTAGTGATCAAAGAATATGTGCTTTCATACAAAATGAACCTTATAATCCCAAGGAGATTATATCCATGGAGGACAATAAAATTACAAAGGGCTTGACTCATCTAGAAAGTTCATTTTCATTGAGTGGTGTAGGAGACAAAGAAAAACATAAAGAAGAGGAGTCGAAAAGTAAAGTGGGTGAAACCATTTCCTTGAACATTGGGACACCCGATTGCCCAAATAATGTTAAGATAGGTGCCCAATGTATTGATGAAGAAAAATTGAAGTTCACTAAGTTACTTCGTGAATTTCAAGATGTTTTTACTTGGTCTTATGAGGATATTTGTGGTTTTGATCCTGCTCTTATACATCATGTCATCCCTATCAAGGAGGGCATAAAACCGGTTAGGAAAAAACAAAGACCCATTAACCCCACACTTGAAGAAACTATTCAGATGGAGTTGGAAAAACTCTTGAAGGCTGGAATAATTTTCTTTGTTAAGTATTCTGAGTGGGTTTCCAATTTCGTTCATGTTCAGAAAACAACTGGTCAGATCCAATTGTGCGTTGATTTTCATGCATTGAATAGAACTAGCATAAAAGGCCATTTTCCTCTCCCCAATATGGAAATGCTTTTGCAGCAAGTTGTAGGGTCATAGATGATGTCCTTACTTGATAGTTTTTCTGGTTATAATCAGATCAAGGTAAAAAGGAAAAATAAATATAAAACCACTTTTATTACATTGTTGGCCCTCGACCAAGTTTTGGGGAAACATTGGTCAGGTTTGACTACTTTTTGGACTTCGACGGGCTGGTCGAAGATGGATCACCCAAGCGGAGCTGAGATCATGGGATCTCACTTGTTTTGTGGATCTAGAAAGGGGTTCATTAGGGTTTTTGTATTAGGGTTTATGGGATGTCGACCCATGGGTTTACCCATGATTAGGACTTTTTCTAAGTGAATGTAAAAGTATAAATAAGTGAATATTGTAAGGTAGAAGTATCTTAGTGAGGAGAATGTTATTGGCTAAGTGAAAGAGGCAAGTAGTTATGAGTTTCTGTGTGCAACAAAACATGTATGTAAGTCTCTAATCTTGATAGAGGCGTTGGCTCTATGCCTTGACCTGATTTTGGGAAGGTGGGTCTGGTGCTTAGTGTGCATATCAATTGTCCAGTGTGAAGCTTGGCTCTGTGTATTAGCGCACAGGAGAAGACAAATGTAAGAGATTGAAGCCTAATAAATAAGAAGAAGCAGTTGTTGGATGTAGCCCCACATTGGGGTGAACCACGTATATCATATGTTTATGGTTTTTTTTTTTCTATGATGTTTATGTTGTGAATCTACTTAGTGAATTGATTGTTATATATGATAGATAGATCTAGGAATTCTTAATGCTTTAATTATGTTGAATTTTCTAGATCTAACCGATGATTCTAAGTGCGATGTGTATGTTATCAGTGTTACTACACTAATCAATTCTTAGGGTTTGTTCTGCGATGTGAATAAATTTGAGAAACTAATGCATGTTATCTTCTAAGTAATTTGTGAGGTATTATAATCACATATATGTGTCCCAGCTTAGTTACAGACACCTGAGTCCTGTAACCCCCCTCCCTCTACCTCAGGTGAGACTTCACCTGCTTCGTAGGTGTTGCTGAAAGGGCTGGTAGTTAGGGTTTTGTTGGTGCGTTGTTGAAGCGTTGAACCCTGGGTCTTCTCCTATGACAACAATAGGTTCTGTTGCCAAGACCTGAAAATGTGATTGTTGGAAACTTAAGTAAAGAAAAGAGAAGCTTTGTGCATAGATATTTTGTTTTAGTGTGCAGTACTCTACTTGACTTATGAATCTTTGTGCTAAAATAGAAATCTGATCTGAAGAAAAGAGATAAGATCTTGAAAGAGGTAAAACTTTGTGCTTTGATAGAGTAAGATAAGTGGAATTTTTTGTTTCGAAAGCATGAATCTAGGTATGTTTCATAGATTTTGTCCTAGTCTGAAACCTAGGGCACAGTTAGAAGAAAAAGTTGATCTAAATAAAGCTAATAGAAATAGAGAAAGATATGTTATTCCTATGCATAGAAAGAATTTTTGGACTAATGAATGGATGCAGGACCCTAGAAAGAATTTTTTCATCTTCCAGGTCCAGCAATGTGATCCTAGTGCACAGTAAAGGAGAGTTTGGGGAACATACAAGAGGAAGAGAGGATTAACCCTATGTTATAACTGCAGAAGACCGAGACATCTTCCTAAGGAATTCCCTGGTATAGGTCCTATTTGTCTTTGTTGTAAAATTTTTGGTCATGAGGTTGAATATTTCCCAAGGATGATTGCTAAAGTTGAAAATATGAACATGAGACAAGAAAGCTATCAAGAGACTAAGAGCATATTAGAGAATCAAAAAGAGAAAGAATCTGAGAAATTTCAGACTACATTAGAACAGTTGAAAGAAATGATGAATGATCACAAAGATGTCAGTTTACCAAAGATCATGAAATAAAAACAGCGCATAAGTGAAAGAATAGGAGACTTCAACGTAGATTGTGTCTTGGATGAGGAAACACCAGTGAATATTATGACAGAAGGCACTTAGGAAATTTTGGGAAAGCCCACTGTGATACCTTCATTAGGAAGGATAGGCTTGTTTAAAGGAAATATGATAACCCTATGTGGAAGAGTTACTAATATACCTGTTATCATCCATGGAACATCGACAGAAGAGGAATTTGAAGTCATTAATCTTGTTGAGAACAGTGCCCCCTTCCCCATTTTTCTAGGAA
Organism: Picea sitchensis; assembly: GCA_010110895.2. NCBI lineage: Eukaryota > Viridiplantae > Streptophyta > Pinopsida > Pinales > Pinaceae > Picea > Picea sitchensis. The sequence continues at coordinate 69,953 of SNQJ01S0073712.1, forward strand.
AGACTTGGATTGAGAAGGATCAAATCAAAAGGATATTAGAAGAAGAAGCTACAGAAAAGAAAAATCAAGAACTAAGGGATTTCATAGCTAGAAAAATAGATCGACTGATAGAAGAACAAGAAGTTAAGTCGAAGCAACAGAAGGCAAGAGAATTAGTTATCTAGGTTGAAAGAACACAAGAAGGTTTGAAGGACCTATCCATGTAAGAAATGAGTATATCCACCTAGGAAATAAAAAGAGAAGAGATGTTAACTTCAAACCCTTTGAGAGAACATCAGCAATGCGAAGTCACTTCACTAGGAGAAGATAAGAATAAGAATGGAAAGAGGAATCAAAAACCAATTAGAGATGTAAATGTGTTGAACTTTCACAGAATAGATCTAGCTAGAAAATACTACACACATTTGCAGAGAGAAATTAAGAAAGAAGAAGCAAGATAGAAAAAATGGAATAATTCTCATTAACTATATTCCACACTCAAAGAGTGAATAATTTACAATAGATATAGGATACATGAGTAACTAATGAGCCATAGTGGTGGTGTAGATCGATTTGGATACACACCAACAGTTACAAGAGTAAACTGCCACCTAGTCTAGTCTCTCAGGTAGTTACGGGAGTGAACTGCCACCTACCTGAGTTAACTAGTCAACTAGTCTTTAGTTAACTGACTGAGCAAAGAGTAGTGAGTTGGTGATGATCCCAATGTTGCATGGTGACAAAACCAATGAAACATCTAAACTCAACTCAACTAGTCAAACTGAAGTGTCAACTGAAAGAGAATATTCTACAGGTGGAATATTCTCCCCTAAAATATAGGAGACTGGATAATGACTAATGATGACTAATAAAC
>SNQJ01S0073712.1:72528-106410 GCA_010110895.2 Picea sitchensis
ACCACTGCAGGGGATTGCGATTAAAGAATGGTCAGTCTGGAACAGTAGTCAACAGAGTAATACCGACACTGGCAGCATAAATGATGAGCATGTTCTTAAAAGAAGACATTACGTAACCTGCAACGAATGCCACAACAGCAGAGACTAACAGCATTATCTGCATTAACATCTCTGAAAGATTTTTCCCTTGCCAATCCATGTCAGCACCAAACCAACCTTCTTCTTGTTGATCGGTGCGTGATTCAATCTGCCAGTGCTTCTCTCTGACTACCTCGTGCTTTCAAGGCCATGGATTTTCATTGTATTATTGTGAAATTTGAAGTATATTGTTGAATTTTGTTTTTGGGCTATTTTGTTGAAGTATGTAATGGCTGAAGCGGCTCCAGAGTCGTGAAGCAATATGGGCATCAATAACGCCAACACCATTACAATGTGTTCCACACAGCGATGGGTAGTCACAGTTCTAGCCCTGTCACTCATCGCCTACATATTTATTTCCTTCAGATATATGAAATTTCACCTTGATTTACCTTCACCACCGGCCCAAATCCTCATCAATGAGAAACGTCATCAGAAGTCCCCAATAATGAAGCATCCGCAAATTCGGTTTTTCACTCCGCCGAGATTTTTAACAGAACTTATGCTGAAATGGAGGTAAATTTCAAGGTTTACATTTATCCCGACGGCGATCCGAAAACTTTTTATCAAACCCCGAGGAAGTTGACTGGGAAATATGAGAGCGAGGGTTACTTCTTCCAGAACATTCGGGAGAGCAGGTTTCGCACTGATAATCCTGAGGAGGCTCATCTTTTCTTCATTCCCGTCTCTTGCCATAAAATGAGAGGAAAGGTAAGCATATAGTTACTTTTTTTCTTTCTTTATATTTTAGATGGTAACAGGGTCTGTGTGTTATTCGTCAAATAGAATGCGAGCATATTTCAATTTTGTCTGTTATTATGCAGCTGAAAATAATATGGAGTCCCTTATGTTCACTGATTTGGATTAATTCTTTCCTTAGGATACAGTAGGCATATGTTTGCCCAGAAACCTTCAGTTCCAGAATCAAAATTTGTACGAATAAATTTGGGTAAAACTTTATTAAAACTAAAACGTGTAACGTGTAAAAGAGCTAAAGTTTTTCTGCAATTCCAGTTCAAGACTACATGTCAAATCCACCGTGAATTATCCATGCAAGCTAAAGTACTGCAGAAAAATAGAATTAAATTATTCGTGAATTAAATTGCTACTAAATAATACTACTTTGTTGAAACATCAGTTATCCTCGCATACTTTCCGGCAAGTGTGGATGTAGGTTATATAACATTTTCTTCATAGATATTGTGCATATTTGACAACAAATATATACTTGCATGCTATTATAGTAATGTTCAACGATTCATATTTCTCTCAACAATCGACTAAAAATAAGTATTAGTAATTCCGCTAAGCAACAACCACATTCCTTGCATAGCATGCATGAATATCTTCTAAAGCAGTGTGGAAATCAAGCAAAATATGTCCACAGCTGAAGGCAATTGGAAAATCTAAAATATTTAAATAAACAATCCAACTAAAAGGAAAGTAGGATTAGGGATTAACATAATCATAAAACACCCTGAAAAAAGTTTAAACTTTTAGGCACAAATTATGGGATTGCTTCCCTTTTGAAATAAATTGCTTCTATGTAAATTTTGGGCAGCTAAAATTAAGATAGGTCGTGCTTCAAGAGGTGGTTTGTGTAACAACACTTAGTTGTTTGTTTTACTTCAGTAAATTCATATTGCATTTATTTATTTTATTTATTTATTTATTTATTTTTATTAAAGTTTCTATGTTTTGTGTGCAGGTTAAGCGTGGCTAGATTTTTGGCCCTTAAGGCTCAAATTTTTATTCACCCTAATACATTTATTTAGGGTTTTACCACAACTAAGTAGGCATTTTTTTATTTTTTTTAATTTATGGGTGGGTAGGTAGGCCCTTGGTTCCAGATTTGAACCAGGGCTCTGATACCATATGTAGGAGTCGGATTTAATTTTTTTTCATCAATTTATTTTTTTTATGAACTAAGAAAGTAATTTCATAACGCAGTAATTTTATAACAGTAACTTCCATAACTGAAATTTTACTATGAATAATAAAAAAAATTCTAACATAATACAACAATGCATAARTTTTAGAGAAATACCTTAAGTCTGATGCTAATAATCCTTCCTGTTGTCTGCAGCTTGCTTCCTTCCCGCTTCTTTAGAACACTACCCAAAACCGTCCTCCCTACCGACTAGTTAGCTCCCTAGCCCCAGGATATCAACGGATATCCTGGCCCTCCGTGCCCAAAACCCCCAGCAACCCCGGTGCACTGTGTCAATTCCACTCAAAATTTCCCTCTCTGCCAATCCCCATCTCTCCCCCAAAATTCATCCCCAACTCCCGTAGAATAAATCTCCCCTCCAACTCATTTCCCCCCTTATCCCTCCTTCACCGACTTCCCTTCATTTACTCCCTTATCCCTACATTTATTACCTTATCCTCTTATTTAATGTCTTGTCCCATTTATTTAATGCTTCTTATCCTTTATTTAATTTTTGTTATCCCACTCATATACGTAAGTTTTAATAAATTAAATTATCAACCCTATTAATTCTTTACTCACATAATTAAAGAGTTGATTAATAATTAAATAACCATTGACAATTATGAACAAATAATTAATGATAATTAATTTAGTTAATATTATATAAGAAACAATTATTGTTTTAGCTAACATCTTAGGACAATCAGATTATCAATTTAATTATAATTAATAATCCTTTACATTTATTTAAGCAGGGTCGTTACAACTCCAACAAGAGAGACTCAGATTACAAGAAAGAAGGCAAGGAAGCTCAGTAAGAAGAAATCCAAGTTAGAAAAACTATAGGAAGTCACATAGAACAAATGGAAGACTTCGCAGGAGGAAGGTTTGCATGATTTGAACTTCGCCAGAACAGTAGAACTGTGCAGAAAGGGACTTCGCCTCGGCAAAGCTATATGATCATTGGAGGTGCACCGACCATTAGAACGACGCTTTGGAACGTCTAGGAAAAACATTTATGGGAGGATATATCATCATTGGACGTTGATACCGTACCATAATAGATGGATTCACATTCATGGAGGAATTCTTGTCCATTGGAGGAATCCGTTACGACACTCGCTTATTTAACCCATCAGACACTGCGTCGGGACCAATTTTTGCTACTCGTAATTATCTAAACGAAGTGATTGTGTGTGTTGAGTTGTGCTATCAGACATCATTGTCCATTTTTCTACCCCACTATTCACTCACCTACCCCCGACCTATTTGTTAACAATGAGAATGTCAGTTGAGTGCACTGAGCTAGAGAAGTTCATCGAAGAATTTCTGGAGAAGTTTATTCTTGATAAATCTATGTCTGAAGGAGTACAGGTGTCATCGACCAGGGGACTGCAGGCTTCCCCTTCGAATAGACTACATTCGAAACGTGTCAACCCCACAACTGAGAATCTAAGTAAGCGTTGTGATGATATGGTTAATGTGAAGCAGATCCCGTCGATCTTACCTGATTATATCCCACCTTTGGATGGTGCGGTTAACCGCGACATCATTCCATAGGACTTCGAGTACACGTTGATCATCGCATACATTCTGAAGGGAATACGCATAGTGGGAACTCAGTTAGGACAGATCCCAACACTGAAGAACAACAAATTTAACCTTGGAGATAGAAAGAACCACGCCATGCTCACGCCCTATAGATATTTGATTAATACGACTGGGAAGAATACTCCCATAGTCTCCTAGCCTTGGATTAAGGAGCTGGCATAGTCCACGATACTGAATGTCATGAAGATTCCTCATTTTGGACGAAATTAGGAGGTTAACGCTTGTGTTAAACTCCTCTTTACATGCTATCATGGTGGATACATATGGCTCAACAGGCAGATTACTGTGGATCTGGTGTTGATCCACTTGATCACAGGATTGAGCATGCAAGGACCCGACCCTCAGTAGTTCTACCCAGGGAAGACCTCATATCACTCCCTAGCTCAACGCATTGAGGCATACAAAGAATTTGAGAAGGGAAAGAGAGGCTACAAGGTAGCCTCTATCTAGTATGGTGCAATACACCTCACCTGTCATCTTATAGCTGTCAAGCTTGTAAGAAAGAACCGCCCCACACAGGTCATCGGGTTCGTGGTGGACCTTACAAGAAAATGTGTTGAGGGAATGAAAATGAATTGGGCGAGTTACCTCATCAACCAACTTGAGAAAGACTGTCGCTTGGAAAATGCCGGAAGGAGACACCTTACCGAAGATTGAACCTTTGGAGTCATTGGTCGCAAAGTTCTCAACCTTATGGTATAAAAATGACATGTCGAAGAAATGGTAGTCGAATGCAGTGTTCCACGCCTACTATCAGCAATTGAAGGTTGCCATAGAGTCATTCCCACGCATGAAACTGTGCACATTGCACTAGTATATACCCCTAGCTAAGTTTTGTGCAGATCCGCACTTTATTTATATCATTGCGAGTAGGGATGAAAGCAAGGAAGAATTATAGTCCTACTACAAGCTGACCAACGAAGACATGGAATAGGTCATGAAAGATTGGCTCGTAGAGTTCCTTGTACCGGTTAATGATGGAGAACTCTCTGACACTCACCTTATAGGAAGCCCCTTGGTCACCCGATTCAAGCATGCAGGATAGACAAGCACGAAGAAGAAAAATAAAAAGGAGGAAGTTCATAACATAGAGATTGATGAGGAGGACAGTGCCTCAAAAGAAAGCGGGCCTGGATCGCCCACAGGAGGAAAAGGAGATGAAGTAAATCAAGAAGTAGGAGTGGAAGAAGGAGAAAAGCAAGGAGAAGGTGAAGCTACACCGTCAAAGGATCCTCCTACCGAGACAGAAACATCGAAGAAGAGGAAGGTTTCTCCATAGAAACCTTCGACAAGAAAGAAGACGCATGCCAATAAGCCCCAGCTAGAGGCTATGCTCACAGAAGATGATATCGATCTAGTCCACAGAGCAATGGAGGATGCATCCGAAGATCTCTTGAAAAGATATGGAGAAAAGCAGGAAGATTTGTATGTAAAGGTCGAGAAGGAGATGAAGGAGATACAGCGAGTTATTCAAGTTATCCACACAGCACCTATTGTGCCCTCCTCGTCGAATATTGCAGAATTGGGGGATGAGCCTGCCCAATTGAGAAGATTAGAAGATGAAATAGAGGCGGGGCTTTAGAAAGTTCAATAAGAAAAGGAAAAGGCTATAAAAGCCATGAAGAAAGAGAAAGAAGAGATCTTAGAGAAACTATGAGTTGTGCAGTACTGTGTAACCACATATGAAAATGAAAAGGATGAATTTTGGGCGATGCTCAAGGAGGAAAAATAAAATATATAGAGAGGAAAGGACCAATTTCTCACAGAGCAGACTGCATTCAAAGAAGTGGTGAGAAAATCACTTCGCTCTGTGCCAGGCTTGGCTCAGGAGGAACACGAGGAAGTTGAGGTTCAAGTGATGAAGCTCGTTGACACCATCCAGTAGCTTCAAGCAAGGGTAACAGAGTTGGAGATCCAAGTAGTACCAAGCACTCTAGAGGACGTGCACAACCAGAGGGAGGAAGTCATTAAGAGCATGGTTGAAAGGATCAGAACTCTTGCCTCATAATGTAAGCAGTTGAGCAACAGAAGTGCGCAGACCTATGAATGCCTCATGGAAGATATAGATCTTAGGAATTTGGAAGCACATCTACAGGAGGTGCAGCAATAGGAACTGACAGTATAAGCGCATATGAAGTCACTCACTACAGTCAAGATAATGAAGAGATCACAAGAACAGTGTGCGATCCAGCATAAAATTACTGCCATTCAGGGCAGAGTAATGGAAGTCACCCAGAGGCTACAACCAATGTAGGATGAAGCTTGTGCAGTGTTTGAAGATATTGAAGGACAAGGTTCGCAACTAGACCAAGTGGTTATGACAGTGGAATAGTGCCTAGAAGAGCCTGTTACAGAACAAATGATCTAGGAATTCATTGAGCAGGAAGCTCAGGTGAAGCAGCAAGTCGAGGAATATTGAGCTAAGATCGAGGCCTTTGAAGGAGCGCTACCCAAATCTGAGTGACTCAGTGTGAATCACGGGTGAGTGTTGGGGTCTTGTTGTCCCTTGACCAAGTTTTTGGGAAACATTGGTCAAGTTTGACCACTTTTTGGACTTCGACAGGCTGGTCGAAGATGGAGCGCCCAGGCAGAGCTACGATCGCGGGATCTCACTTGTTTTGTGGACCTAGCAAGGGGTTCATTAGGGTTTTTATATTAGGCTTTATGGGATGTCGGCCCATGGGTTTACCCATGATTAGGCCTTTTTGTAAGAGAATGTAAAAGTATGAATAATTGAATATTGTAAGGCAAAAGTAGCTTGGTGAGGAGAATGCAATTGGCTAAGTGCAAGAGGCAAGTAGTTCTGAGTTGTTTTGTGCAACAGAACATGTATGTAAGGCTTTATGCTTGATAGACGAGTTGGCTCTGTGCATTGACCTGATTTTGGGAAAGTGGATCTGGTACTTATTATGTAGATCACATGTCCAGTGTGAAGCTTGGCTCTGTGGCTTAGCACACAGGAGAAGATGAATGTAAGAGATTGAAGCCTAATAAAGAAGAAGAAGCAGTTGGTGGATGTAGCCCCACACTGACGTGAACCACGTATATCATGTGTTGATGGTTTGCTTTGTGCTATGATTTTTATGTTGTGAATCTACTTAGTGCATTGATTTTTGTATATGATAGAGAGATCTAGGAATGCTTAGTGATTTATTTATGTTGAATGTGTTATATCTAACCAATGATTCTAAGTGTGATACGTATGTTGTCAGTGTTACTACGCTGATCAATTCTTAGGTTCTGTTCTGCAATGTGAATAAAGTTGAGAAACTAATGCATGTTATATTCTAAGTACTTTGTGAGGTATTATAATCACAGATATGTGTCCTAGCTTGGTAACAGACACTTGAGTCCTGTAACCCCCCCTGCCTCTACCTCGAGTGAGACTTCGCCTACTTCGCAGGTGTTGCCGAAAGGGTCGGTAGATAGGGTTTTGTTGGTGCTTTGTTGAATCGTTGAACCCTGGGTCTACCCCTGTGCCAACATACATGTTGGGGCACATTTTCTTATGAACGCATGCCTTTTGGATTATCTAATGTAGGTTTCACTTTCCAAATATCTATGCAAATAAATTTTGATGATCTGATCGAAAAAATTATTCATATTTATCTTGATGACTTAACGGTGTATTCAAAGAACCGATCAGATCATTTTTGTCATCTTAAAAAGGCTCTCATGCGATGTAGGAAATTCAGCATTTCTTTAAATCCTTCTAAGTCTATCTTCGATGTTACCAAGGGAAATCTCCTTGGGCACATTGTCTCTAATTCAGGAATAATCATAGATCCTGAAAGGATTGTTGCTATCCTAAATCTTCTTGCTCCTACTTCCAAAAAGGAGGTTCAATCCTTTATCGGCATTATCAACTTTGTCTGTAGGTTTGTTCCTAATTTTTCTGTAATGGTCAAACCAATTCACAATCTTCTTAAGAAAGATTGTTCCTTTTCTTGGATTGATGACGTTGAAAATGCTTTAGTAAGGATTAAGAAGGCAACCAGTTCTGCATTGGTTTTGGCGAAGCCAGATTTTGAGAGAGAATTTATTATATATACTAATGCCACAGAGGAAGCAGTATTTTCTATCCTCATACAATGTGATGACTAAGCTAACAAAAAACCACTATCTTACATGAGTCAAAGCTTATCATATGATGAATTCAAATATTCTTATATTTAAAAACATGTTTTCTCTCTTGTTAAAGTTGTTGAGAAATTTTGCCACTTTATTTTAGGTAAGAACACGCTAGTAAAAGTCCCTTTACCTATTGTCAAGTTTTTTCTCTCACAAACTTATCTTTCAGGGAATATTTCAAATTGGCTTGCCAAGATCCCGGAGCATGATCTAACCATCATGAATTTTAAAACCATTAAGGCACGTGACTTATCCCTTCACTTAACTTAGCATGCAAAAGAAAGTGAATAAATTGATGAACAAGACAACTCTTTGTCAGCACTATTTTACATTGACAGTCAAATCCTTCATGTAGTTGAACATCCATGGTATAAAGATCTGGTGTATTACTTGAGAAATCATAGATGTATAGATAACTTATATATTCATCAAAGGAGAAGGCTTCGTCTTGAATCTTCCAGATATGTCATTTTGGGAGACTTCTTGTTTAGGATATCTATCAATGGTATGTTACTTCGCTATGTGAATAATGAGGAAGCACATAAATTGTAACAAGAGACCCATGGATATTCAAATTCTCGTATTCATGTAGGAGGCCACTTTTCTACTAAAAATAATTCTTTTAAGATTATCAGGAAAGGGTACTATTGGCCTTCAATTTTTCGTGATTCTTATAATTTTTCAAGATCTTGTGACAAGTGACAAAATTTTGTTGGCAAAGAACGTATTTTTTCCATGCCTTTACAACATGTCCTCCCTAACTTTTATTTTTCAAAATGGTGTCTAGAATTTATTGGTCCTATTAATCCTCCATCTTCAGCAGGGAAATTTTTTATCTTGACAGCCATAGACTATTTTACGAAATGGACTGAAGTTGTCCCACTTAAGCATTCGCAGGATGAGCAGGTGATTTATTTCCTTGAAAGTATTATTTTCTCCATATTTGGCCTTCCTTTGGAAATTATTACAGACAACGGTCCTGCTTTTATTTCTGCTAAGTTGAATCACTTTCTAGCTAAACTAGGGGTTAAACATTTTACCTCATCAGCTTATTATCCTCAAGGAAATGGGCAAGATGAGTCTACTAACAAAAATTTGGTTAGAATTATCAAGACGCTCATTGAAGATAAGCCTTGTCAATGGCACACTCTCCTCACTTACGCCTTTTGGACAGATCGCATTACCACTAAGGTGAGCACTGGTTGCACTCCCTTTCATCTTGTTTATGGTCAAGAAGCCATTATGCCTACCATGTTGGAACTTTCTTCTCGAAGGATGTTGCTACAGGTTGAAGAATTAAATTCTTCCAATATCTCTCAAAGGATAAATGCACTCTTGGCTTTAGAGGAACAAAGTAAGTTTTCCTTGGATATCATAAAGAGAAGACAACAAACTGTTAAAATTTATTTTGGTAAAAGTGTAAAAGCTGTCAAATTTAAGGTTAATGAGAAAGTCTTGTTGTGGAATTCATCTCATGCTGATAGAGCAAGGCATTCAAAGTTCTAAAATTTATGGATAGGTCCTTTTAAAATTGTTTTTGTCCTGGATGCAAATTCTTCTATTCTAAAGGACTTGGAAGAGTGGTTGTTTTCATATAGCACCAACGGTTCCCACTTAAAACACTATGTGGAACCAGCTTGAAAGTTTAAATGTTGTATGGAATTATTCATGTATTATAGTTTTGTTTCACTTCTTTGATTTTGCTTTGCTGTTATTTCTTTCTGTTGTTTCTTTTCTGTTGTTTTATTTCTTTTATTGACTTCTTTTCTTGTTAGAAATAAAATTTTGGATCAGATTTTCCACAACGATATTATTCTACAAGTATTGTTAATCAATAGCAATCAGGTTACGCAGTTGTCATGATGTCCCTCCTTGAAGACATCATTGAAATTGCTATATGCTTCCAGTATTGTTGTTAGATAAGATAGTTGGTTTTTATCCCTATTTTTACTTTCCTTTTCTTCCCTCCGCTCTGAGATTCAAAAGAGCACACCAGAAAAAATTTCTCCTTGAAGCCAAGAATGATTTCACTATGATTAATCAAATGTTACGCATACAAGGATAAGCCCCCTCATACATAACACTTTCCATTAGTTATTCCCAAAATCCCAAATCATTTTTTCCTTAAACCACTCACTTCCCCCTGTTACATAATCATTTTGATGTCTATTTCCTTGGTCTAATGTTCACCTAGTCTACGAAACCAGACAATTTGAGTTCTTAATCTATTGGAAATAGATTTCCCAATGGATTCGTCAGTTTGTTGACGTTTAAAAATGCAACGATGAATATTGCTCACAAATTATTCCCAAGCTCTATTATTTATTTATAATAATAATATTAAACTAGTAGGTGGGACCCCCTTGTAGACTAGTGGCGCTATGATGGATATGATGCACTCATATATTGTTGCTATTGTGATGATAATAACACAGTTTTCTACAGTTGATGATTCAAATTATGGTTTAAATTTTTTTGGTGACATAAGCTGATGGTTGATTATTGCATGGCACTGTATTGTTTTGAAGTCCATTTGAAAATTATATTAAGGTTGCCTTATGGATAAAAGGATCATTATCGGTTTGGTTTGGCATTGCAATTAAACATGGTTAATTGTTTTACTTCTGATATTGGAAATAGATGATATAGAAGCTTTTTCAAATTAAATGACTATATACAAGCCCTAAGGTTATGTGTAATTGTGACAAAAGGAGGGCACATAAAACCTTGGTGTTAGACTTATGCACTTCTTAAAAGATATTTTTGTGAGGCATATGTGGTAATATTATGGCACATTGTTATTGCTAAAATATTTTGACTTTACTTTGGGTGGCACACTATGTAAATGGATATAGAAATGGGATATTTGGTTGAATTAATTGTTAATGTTATGGTGGATTGGATGGCTCGTATGTTGAATTGAATGAGGTTTGGGAAGGAAGCGATGTGAATTTATTGCATGGCATTCAAACAACCCTCGAGGAAATGGATCTTGGAAATGGATGATATAAGAGCTTTTTCAAATTAAAGAACTATATACAAGCCCTAAGGTTATGTATAATTGTGACAAAAGGAGGGAACATAAACCCTTGCTGATCGACTTGTGCACTTGTTAAACAATATTTGTGTGAGTTATATGTGGTAATATTATGGCACATTGTTATTGTTAAAATATTTTGGCATTACTTTAGGTGGTGCACTATGTAAATGGATATAGCAATGGGATATTTGGTTGAATTAATTTTTAATGTTATGGTGGATTAGTTGGCTTGTACGTTGAATTGAATGAGGCTGGGGAAGGAAGCAACGTGCATTTACTGCACATCACTCAAACAACCCTCAATTCATGTCACCCTAGCCATACTTGGATTTGTTTTTTTGGCTCTGGTGGTTGTTGATGCTCCGCGATTTTAGGTGGTGAAGGAAGATACAGACTAATTCTCTCCCTCGAGAAATATTTTCCAGGTATGGTTCCTTATTTTTCAGTCCATGATGGTTCCTCTACATTATGAATCAAGTTTTGGCTCAGAATGGCTTGAGGTCCAGGTTTTTCTTAAGTTTTTTTTGAATTGTGTATGAGTGGTGTTCTTATGGTTTCGTCTGGTGAATATTCCAATGGTCAAAATTTTGGAAAAATAAATGGATATACTTTGTTGTGTGTAATATGTGCGTGATTTTATTAAATAAATATCAAAAGAGGCATGCTCAGTTGGCTTGAGTTTTTTGGTTTGGCCCTCTGTGGAAAATTATATTTTTTATTGGGAAGCTCTGAGATTTGCACATTGGTTTTGCAACCAGTCTTGGTGTTAAGTTTTGCACTCCTTCCGTCGATGTGGTTGATATGTTCGTTTCTCTGGGTTGCAATATGAGTTGTTAAGAGTTGGAGTGTTTCTTTCCATGTTTTGGTCGAGCCCCGAACTGTTATGTATTATGGCATTGCCCCCATTATCGTTGTTTCTTGGAAGCTTTGCACAGTCGGATTTAGTATCACCCAGAACTTTAATGGAAGTTGTATATGTTTTTAGTTGGCCACATGTTGTGCTTGGGCATTCTCTTCACGATGTTAAGATTTTGTTTCCTCTCGTTCTCTATTGAGGGTGGTTAATTGTCATGCTTTATTAACCCTCACTGTCAAGAATATTTCTGGAGGTTATGTGTCTATGGTGAATTTGAAAAAGAGCACGAGTTGTCTGTGTCTTCGAAGACTATCCCTTGATTGAGCCATCTGTTGTTATTTCTTTGTGATAATTTTTTAAAAGACACGATTTCTATGCGTCCTTAAGGACCTATTCATTTGCTCGAGATATTTTTTCTTACTTCAATTTTTTGTGTTAAACCCTGATAACGATCTTGATATCGTTGCAAATCTATTCGAAGGAAAAGAGCATTGTCTGGTTGCTTAGTCGATTGAGCACGATTTGGCTATGTCTCTCGTTGGGAAAATTTTATAATAATTTTGTACATGTTAAATTTGCGAGAAGCTCAGGCTCAGAATTGCATGTTATCGGTTGAATGTTATTTTGAATCAAAACTTATGTGGATTTTATTGGATGAACACATGTGTGTGATTGAATTGGGGCCCAATTATGAGTTTTGATGCCCAATTGATTATGTTGAGCAGTGTTTGGAAAAATTACGGAGGGTGGTTAATACTGGGCCTATTCTTATTTGAGTTTAAGGAATAAAATTTGGATGTGAATGGTTGAAATCACTATGCATATTTCTTTTTAATCTTAAAAGGAAAAGTATTTAGCATTGGAATATGAATGACTCTGGTTCAACAAATTATTATGTTATCATAATATGGCAATGTTGTTATCATGATTGTTGTATAAATATTGGATAGATGCAAGGTCTATTGTAATTGAGTATTTATGGGCTTATGAATTTTTTTTTGAAATCAGCAAGCATTATGTAAGAAGTGGCAGTTAAATGGTTTTGGTTTTAAAAGTGGATTCTTATTGGATTATGGGGTCTGAACTGAGTTATGGTTGTTGTTTAATTTGATTTATTTTTATGAACAGTATCCATATTTTATTCTCTCATTATAACACTTTTCGTTCATTATACCCCCCTCATAATCCCATTATCATTTTTGGCATCCCTGTTCTGTAAAATAAATTAAAAACTATATATAACAGTGACAAAAGATATGACACAGAAATAGGTGGCAGCTGATATTTTTGGTATTTGATTGTATAGTTAAATTATTTAATGATTTGTTGATCAGTACTCATGTATTTTTTCCCTCTCACTATATCACTTTTTCATTCATACACTCCCTCTAGATTTCCCATGAACCCTATTCACCCCTACTCACTTGGAAAATATTAAATGTGTTTTTATGGATGGATTTGCATGGGTCTTGTGTCAATTTCTGAGCCAATTATTGTTTCATTCAAGCATAATTCCATGTATGGTCTATTAAGGGCTAGTTACATATGAATTGTTGCATACAGGATTATTTTCTTCAGCAGGGGCAGCCATGGAAAAAATACTAGAGGGAGAGGTAACTGGAACAGATGGCCTAGAAGGCCTATATTCTCTATTCATTTTGATGATGAACCCTAGGAGTTGAACCAGTTGTTTCAATATAGGTTCTTCAATTGGATCGGGAAAGGGATAGTACAACCCCGACCAGAGAAACCTCCCTTCCAGATGCAAAATATCCTTGGTATTCATGTGCCTCTTCATGTGTCCTTGCAACCAGAAGTTTCTGCAAATGATGGGTGGTAGGAGATTGTCAATCTGGAAGTCTCTCACCATCTTGGCTGGCCCAATTTGTCATTACCTCCTCCACCACCTATAAATCCTAATGTTCAAATTGCCCCTATGCATTCACCCGATCAATCCTCTCATGTTAGTAAAAGTCTTAAAATCGATGTCCCCCATGTGCAAAATAAAGGTAAAGTTGCTACCTCCCCTTCCTCTCCTTCAAATGACTCTTCAAAATCAATGTCTTCTTGTATGCATCTGAAGGATTATAGTTCTCATGTTGTTAGTGAGATACAGCCTCAAGGTTCGAATCAACCAAAATCTACTTCTGGTAAATCCAAAGGGGATAGCAGTGATAAAAGAAGGATTTCCTCTTAGAGTGGCAAGTATGGATTTTGATTTATGTGTTTTATGATTGAGTTATTGAAGATAGTGGTCTGCAGAAAGTTTTGGATAGCAGGCTATTTTTTGGATATTGTGGATTATGTGAATATTTACATATTTTTGGATATGATTTGAATTGTTTCTGATAATTAAATATTCAAATTTTGAAGGTATTTAAGGGAGTTACAAGGAGGCATGTGTTTAAATGATTATCCAATTGTGTTGATTTATGAAAAGAATAAAAGAGGGAGTCACAAGGGGTCCCACCTACTTAGTTATTATTAAATAAAGACCCTTAACTAGTGTTATTATTATTATTTCTCCTAAACTAAAATTAGGTAAGTTCAACTAACTTAACCAAAGGAAGTAGTTGAACTTCTTCAACTTATTTGGAATGCATAAAATCAAAATTAGAGGAAGAAACAAGAGGAGAATAGAAGGAGAAAGCAATACTAAGGTTTGATCTTTTGTTTTCATGAGATAGTTTCAGTTTTCATTCATTCTTGAGTTCATTCAAAACCTAATTCTCTTTTTGATAGCAAGGTCCTATTGTAGACAGCAAGATTCAGAACTGAACCAAATCATTCAGATGTTTGTTTTAAAGGTGTTGATATATCTTTGATAGTTTGTTTATACTTGTCTGTTTATGGATTAAGTTTCATAGTTGATAAAGGATATTGTGCAGAGTCAAATTGGCAGCAGTCTGTGGCAAGTTGATCAAGATTAAAAATTTAATTTTTTACTTCTTGTCAGAGTCCTTTTGTATGGTTTTCAACGAGGATCTCTAAATTAAACGTTGGTACATGCCCTCACAGGGATTTTGTAAAAGAAAGATACTTTTGATTTCTTGGAATGAAATAAAGCAGATTGTTATTCTATCTCATTTGTGTGTATCTGTGACTTGGTTACTTTTTCTTTTTGATCTCCACATTTACTTTCTATAATCTGTATATTTTTCAGAAACTTATATCAAAAAATTATTTTATTTTGAAACATTCTTTTCATAAAAAAAATCATCCTAAACCCTTATAATTAATACTTGTGGATTGGGAAAATATTTTTGAGGCTATAAAACATAGGGTGATATTCCCAACTATATTTTATTAGCCAGGAAAGATTTGAAAATGCTTGAGTAATATAATTCATATATTTGCCTCAACAATTGGAAACCAAAGTTAGTGTGGTCACCCATCCAATTGAGACTAGAAAATCAATATAAGATAGTACCTACTAGAAAACAAACAGGAATATCGGTGAACATAGATGGAGTGTGTATCATCACAGACTTCGAATTTATCGATATTGTGGATGACATTCAAACATATCCAACGTTAATGGGACTTGACTAGGCCTTTGATAACCAATTAATTATCAAATTGAAAAGGCGCAAGATGATATTTGAAGTAGGATATCTGAAATTTATTGCACCCTTAGACCCAAAAGAAGGAAGGTGGTAAATAGAACCCGCACAGGGTGATGAAATAGATCACTAATACAACATGACTACGAGGATGGATGATTATGTGAACCCTACCACAGATGGTTCACTAAGTTGGAGGAGTATCAGTTTGTGTACATCATACTCAGAATCAGGTTTGGAAAACTAGCAACAGAGGATGCATAAAGTCTCAACACGACGATGTGTGCACATGACGAGGTCATTACGTTGGATTGGAATAGAATTTTGCAACCCGTCCAAGTATGAAATATTGTTAGATATAAAAACATTAGTACAATTTTTTGAGGCACGGGTACCATAGAAACAGAGGCTTGCAGCATTGGACGTTGTATTGAAATCCACCCATGTAATATGGTGGGAAACACACAAATGTACCACGGAATATTAGAAACAGTGTAGGATACTAATCCATATAAGATTTAATACCAAAGAGGGAGACATGGCACATAAATATATTAGTGAAGGAAACCCAGCGGAGCATATTGCGTAGTCTGAAAACCAGTGGAATACAATTCCCAAGGAGGAATGGGCGCACAGGTTCATTCATACCCTTGAGACAATACCAAAAAACTGGTATTTAGAAATGGAAGTGCACATAGACACAATGAAGTATGGATACATAAGTCAAAGGTTCAAAGAAACATTCATGTTTCAACATAAGTCACCCTCGAGAGATATAGCACTTCAGGAAATCAAACGCAAACTATTCAATGAAGAAGAACATATGAAAGTAATATTGATATGAAATGAAGAAGAACGGACCGAAGTAATATCGATATGCAACACACATAATGTTTCTATGATAGTCCATAAATTACTTGAATGTTATAATGTGACCGAATAGGATCAGGACAACGAAGATCCCTGGAATGTTCAAGTATAGAAAATATAAGGAGAGAAAATGGTAGAAGGCTCGGAGATGGAAACAAAACCCAACGAACAACCAGTAAATACAAGGAAATTCAACATTGGAACGAAGGAAAATATGAAGTTGGCGCAGATAGGAAACTATTAGGATGAAGAAACCGTAGAAAAAATAGTTGAATTTTTGTGCGAGTACAAGGACTTATTACCGAGCAATTTATCATAAATGAAGGGGATAGATGGCGAGCTAGAAGAAATGATAATCCATCTTAAGCAAGATGTTAAACCAGTAAAAAAAAAACCGTGCGCAGATAGACTGACAATAGAAATTATGCAGGTAGGGGAAACTACATTGATTCAGATTTTATGAGCACAATGAAATGAATACATATTATTATTATGCTTAAAACAGAAGCACAAGGAAAAATAACAAATATACGGTAAAAATGGTTTCTATTCAATGAGGAAATATGTTGAAACTATAAAATGCAGACTGAAAATAAGCTTGCTAGAATGGTGACGGCTTATCTCTGAGAAGAGATGTGACAGTTGTGCTCATTCATAATAATATGGTTACAATGAGGCTCTCCAATCCTTTTTACAATAAAAAATAATGCCAAAAACCTAACCCTACGAGATGAAGCGCCAAAAGTCATGTGGGCCCCGTTGGGGTAAGTTAGTACATCGACTTCCCGGGATCGTAACTTTTGCATACGATCTTTGTTTTAGGCGCATGATAGCATGTTGGAAAGGTATATATAAGGACTACACATGTTCCCATAAAACTTTGACTCCATATGTATTTTGACTATGGTGATCCCTAAAAATGTTGTTAAGGGCCTCAAAACAGCCCTAGAAGTTGGGCACCCGAAAAATAGAAAAAAATGCCAAACTAGAAAACTTCCAAAATGAGCCAGTTGGAATAGGTGGGAGGACACTTACATCCATATAGATCAATCCTCCCCCCTTAGGAAGTGGTGGTCTCCATTTCGTTGAGTTCCCCCATCAGATGAGGAAATTTCTATTGAATTTGGCCCCGGGTGAGCCACTTGCCTTGGTCCAGGAGTGTTGTAGGAAAATTCCCCTATGGACAGGTGAATTCTCTCTTAGATCTTAGACCCATATGACCAAGAAAGAAAAGTGTTAACTTTGAACACTAACTTTCCTTTAAACATAGTTTAATTATTCAATAGAGAAGAGGAAGAGAGTATGAGTACCTTTTTACAACGTTTTTCCTCACTCATTTCAAGTTGAGCCTTGATCTCCAAGCCTTTTAACAAGTCCTACAATCCAATAAACCACGAAGAAAAAGCATACTTCCTATTATACCATGATTATTTTAAATCTAGATTCATCCAAAGAGACAAGTTCATGCAAATGTACACAATCTTGAAGGAAACAGGCCAAGCACATGTATTAATGAAGGAAACAGGCCAAGCACATGTATTAATGAGAACTCAATAGAGATACTTACAAACCATTGATGAAGTCACAGTAGCCTCTCCAAGTCCTCCTCATCCATCCCTTGCACAAATCTCTCAAGACCATAAGTTTGATACCTCCAATTTACTTCCTTCCTTATGAGATCATAAGTTCGGTATCTCTAAACTTATACATGACTCCTTCCTCTATGGAAATCCCTCATTATATAGGATTTGGAGGCTTAAACACCATGGAGAGGATCTCTCATCAGATCCTCTAAAGAAGGGATCTCTAAGATATTTGAGGAGAAAATATTTCTTAAGGATTTTAGGGAGGAAATATCTCTCAAGGATTTTAAGGAGGAAATATTTCAACCATCCATGAGATCCTCCACCTTCCCTAAAAAATAGGAAACCAAATGTGAGGTGTATTCTCACACTTAATTAATTTATTTTTCATGAATAATAATAATAATTCATGTGCACTTGGTATTTTGGCCTTCATGTAATATATCCCTCCTCCACATTGACTATGGATTGTGACATAGGTTATTCCATGGTGTTGAGGTGTATGAGACACTTATATGACACTTTATGACACTTAGGGAGAGGTACCTAGGTGTGAAAATTTCATTTGTAACAAGGAATTTCCCTACTTTGACAACTCGATAAAGTTGGATCCTTTGCTGGCGAGTGCCCATGACTTGTGTGTCCACAATATAATCATTGGATTCATATTGCATGCAGTAATGGTTGAGATCTATTGGTGTCAACTATTATTCTATCTATAAGGTGTCCAACAATGGTGGGAAATATGGCCGAAGGAGATCCACGATGAACATTGGGTGCAGGAAAAGGAAAGGGGGAATGTTGGGCTCAAAATCATTGTCACCCATAGCCTTGGTGATGGTGCAAGTTCCATAATGGAGTGGGTGAAGCTTCTGATGGGGCCATGTAAGGATTTATTTCTGCAAGTGCAACCAAACTTTATCTCCCACCTGAAACTTATGTGGCACCCGGTGTTGATCGTGGCACTGCTTCTACTTGGAATTGGACTTCTGTAAAATATATTGAACCTGTTGGTGGATGTGATGGATTCTCTCAATGAACTGGGTGGATTTTTCAGCTTCAATTGGAGTAGGTGAAGAGTCAGAGTGGCTCTAAGGGGTGGTGCAACATCCATGGGACCCAATGGATTGAATCCCAACCCCACCTAAAAGGGGTTGTGGTCAATTGAGCTATATAGGGCTCAGTAGTAGCTATGTCAAATATAGGTAAGACTCTCATCCCATGTGTGGAGGTTCTTGGAATTGTACATGTGTAGGATATGCACAATCATTCGATTGACGAACTCGGTTTGGCGATCTATCTGGGGGTGGAAGGCAGTGGATTTGGTGAGATTGGTGTCCAGCAGTGACCAAAGTCTCAACCATAATGTGTTAAGGAATCAACTATCTCAATTTGAAACAATGGTTTGTGGGATTCCAAAATGTACCCATACTCATTGAAAGAAGAGATTTGGAGTGGCCTATGTTGTGATGTTCTTCTTGTAGGCGTCCATAATTGCCATCCTGGAAAAGCAATCAAAAACCACAAAAACACAGTCATTTCCCCTCCTGGTGGACGGAAGGCCCGACATGTAGTCCATTGAGATGTATTCCCATGTCATGTCAAGAGTAGGAAGAGGGGTGTACATTCCATGTTTCTTAGTGGTTGGTTTGGAAATAGAAAAGGCAGTGCAAGACCTAATATACTTGTTGACATATTGTCAAAGTTTTGGCCAGTAGAAATGTTTTTGCAACACTGCCACTATATTTTCGATGTCGAAGTGTCCTGCCACCCGACTGTAGTGGGATTCCCAAATCATATTCTCTCTCTCACTTGATGGAATGAAAATATGGCCCAAATGGCACAACAACCATTCCTAGATATGGAAATTAGCGACAATTGAGTTTTCGCCAAACATTTGGTAAGTGGTGGAAAAGTCGCGGTTTGTCTCATAAAGGTGGGGCTATCCAGAAGTCTTGTGGCCGCAAGATTCTAGCACCATGGCAAGTGTCATGACTGGAGTTCGAATGAGGAAATCAACGACTTTGTTGGTACTTTATATTTTATACTTGATGTTGAGGTGGAATTGCTTCAAGTATGTGGACCACTTTTGATGGAGTTCATTCTATAATTTTCCTTGTGTTTACATGAACTGCAGTGGCTTATGATCAGTTTGGATGATTGTCTCCTTCCCAAGAATGTAATGTCTCCACTGGTGGTAGGCTTGCATATTCGAGTACATTTATTTTTCATAATTAGGGTTCTTACGGACAACATCTGATAGTGTCTCACTATGATAGGCCACGGGGTGGTCGTATTGAGTGAGAATTGCATCCACAGCATAGTCTAAATAATTTATCTCGATCTCAAAGGGTTTTTGCAGGTCTGGTAATGAAAGTATTGGGTTTGAGCATAAGCATTGCTCCAAATCATCGAATGCTTGTTGTTGGGATAGGCTCCATACAAATATTTCCTTACCACCACCCCCAGTTACTTGGTTGAGGGCACATACAATATAGATAATCCCAAAATGAACCTGCGATAGAAATTGGCAAGGCCCACGAAGCTCTAAATCTCAGTGAGTGTGGTTGGGGCTAGCCAGTCACGGATGACCTGGATCTTGGTTGGATCCACATGAACACCATATTGATCAACAATGTATCCTAAGTATTGGACCTTGTCCATGTTGAAGGAGCATTGTTCATAGTTGTTCATATAGCTTGTGTTGTTGTGGGGTGTGAAAAACTTGTTAAATATGTTACAAGTGTTTTGCCCAAGTATTCTTGTATATAAGGATGTCATCCAGATACACCACTACAAACGTATTGGTGAAAGGTCACAGCATATCATCCATCATCCTCACAAAAGTTGTTGGATCATTTCGAACCAAAGGGCATGACCATCCATTCAAAATGACCTTCTTTTGAATTGAAGGTAGTCTTCCATACATATTTTTGTTCTATTGGGACCTGGTGGTAGCCATAATTCAGATCAATATTACTGAAGTATTTGGCCCCCTTGAGTTGATCAAGGAGATTGTCAATTTGGGGAAACGGGTACAGATTCCTGACTGTGATTTTATTTAGAGCCCGGTAATCAATGCAGAGTCGTCGTGTCTCATCTTTCTTCTACACCAGCACGATTGGGCTCCGACAAGGTGATGAGATGGTATGGATGTGCCCCTTGTGGAGAATTTCTTGGATTTGTCACTTGATCTCTTCATTCTCTAGCAATGAGTGGTGGTAGACTGTCCCATTGGGTAGAAGTGTGCCAGGGGTTAGATCGATGGGATGCTTGACCTGACAGTGCAAAGGCACCCTGGTAGGTGAGGATCATATATCTTTGTATTCTTCCTCAACCTTATCTACGTGATTTTATTGTGTGGAGAGGTCATTTGTGGAGGCCTTGGGTGTGGCTACAATATTTTTCTCAATCTGAGAGAGAATCGTGAAGAAGACAAACTTCCCAGTCTGATAGATGACCTTCTTGCATTGCTTGGCAGAGATAAAGGAAATAGCACTAGGTGGGACTACCTCGGGTATTGTGTACAATTTTGTTGTAGACCCCCTATCCTTCTTCAGGGCTACACGACCTCCCAGTCAGGATCTCTGAATTCTCGAGCTAGAGTGACTCTCCTAGTTCCGAACTGGAACCCCTAACACTTAGTCCACAAACTCTTATTTGTATTTTACCTATGCAAGCTAGTTTTAAGCATGGCCCCCACTCCTCGTGACCATACGCACGACCACTAGCTTAGTCTGAAAGTCACATCACGTTTCAGGTCCCTGGGGATTTCCAATGTAAAGAGTCTCTAGTTCCTCTAGTCTCGAAACCTCGATAAGGGCTAGCGGAAGCTAGCTCTCCCCTTTCCCTAGCTCATGTGACTGTAGGCACGTGACCACCAACTTTATCATAGAGCACTTCGGTCTTCTTCAAGTTATAAGAGCTGAAACCGTGAAGGCCGAGATCTACTGTCCAGATCTCCCTTCAATCAATGGTGATGATCAATTCAACGTTTCACGACTTTTACCCTCATAAGGTTTGTTCGTTCCTCCAAGTCACAAAAGTTGAAACACTTCCATGTTGTGGATCGACGAATCTAAGCCTCCAAGATCTGACGGCCTGAATCCTTTTTGGATTTCATAGGTCAAGAGTCCCGAATCTTACCTTTTGTATCCTTGGTCGCTAAAATCCCAAATACCCCCACGTCGTGGATCAACGGTTGTAAACCTTCGAAGATCCGACGGCCTGGATCCTTTCATGGTTTCGCGGGTCAAGACTCCCTACTCTCAACCCTTGTACTCCTGGTAGTCAAAAACGGATACACCTCCATGCTACAGATCGACGGATCCCAACCTCCGAAGATCCGATGGTCTGGATCCTTTCGGGGTTTTGTGGGCCAAGAGTCCCGTCTCTTTCCCTTTTTGTTCCTGGTAGCTGAAAACCCAAAATGGAATCAACACCCCAGATCTATTGGGGTCTGACGACTACTTCTCCCCCTAAGGGTCGAGCATTGAAAGGTCTCCCAACTAACCTACTCACAATTCCTCTCAATCCAACGGCTCATGGTATTTTGCGTCCCTCCACGAAAGCTCTCCACCATCCATTTAGGTCCTCGTGGGTCTTTCCTCCTTGGCATACGAAATGTTGAAATTTGTGTGTCTGTCTCACCTCAGACGACCACTGACCCTTCACCGTAATCTACGGTCAATAGTTCCCCCCCTCCTGAAGTCTCTGAAGGTTTCATCCTTCGCTTCTCCCGTGAAATGGATTCTTGGATATCGAAAACACTTTCCCAGAGTGTTATTCCTCCTGAGCTTCATCTGGTGTAGACTTCAATTTCCTGTGCACTCCTTTCATCTAAGGGATCTCGATAACTCAGATCCAAGGGATTTCTCATAGAGAAATTCCCCTTGCATTCCCTTCTGGCTCGATGCACACCTTGCAGAGATTTAAATGAAGAGAAACAATTGAAACTGAAAAAACTAACATTCGCAGTTTCCTACTCTCCCACGGAGATTCATTCACTTGCTCCTAAGAACAGAAATATCATGAAATTGAAAACACTGATCATACAACATGTATTTGGTTCAATTTTCCTTCTTTTATATTCACAAGTGTCGAAATGGCTACAAAATACATTCAAATTATAGTAATTCAAAAACTGAGATCTCCTGCTAACTCACAGTTCTCTCCTACAACTAATTTCTCTCTGTATTGTAGCTAACCCCATATGGGTGTACAAACTTCTACTTAACTCAAAAATATTTCTAGGGTTTCCCTTGGCTACTTGCCTACTCTAAAATTCATCCTATGCTATCTTAGTCCAATCACACTCTATATCCGTAGTGGAAACTCCTACTCTGCTTGTGATTTTCAAAACGTGCCTAAAAGGGTAAAATTCGGTCCTAGTTCAAGCGTGCCTCCAAAGTTAAATTTTGATGCTGAGTTAAGGAGGATTTCAAAATCGGTTGTAGATACTAACATTGAATTTTTGGAAGAACTCCCACGAGCTGATTGGTCCTGCCTCTGCGTGCTTGCCAATGATGCTCTTGCATCAAATTTCCTTTCCAAAGTAATAATAACATTGCGATGCCTAGACTCATATACAGCATGACATTTCCATAAATAAGGTCGGAACAAAATAAAATTAAAAACTTTGATAGGAGAAACATCACAAAATACCTCATCTTTGAAGGGCTTGATGTCATATGACAGGCGACACTATTGGTTGATTCCTAGATCGCTTCCTTAGCGGAGCCATCAAATGATGTAGGGTTGCGGGTGTGGCATTATCAACGGGTCTAGCCACTTGATGACCTCTGATGAGATGAGGTTCTTCTGGCTACCACTATCAATGATGAAGTGTAGCAAGGTGCCTTTCACCCACATCTACGAATGAAATAGGTGCTTACCTCCCTTTGGCTCGTCTGGTTCACCATGCTAGATCTTGGTGGTAGAAACAGTGGCATTGGGTTCCACATCAATGATCCGTCACCCCCTTACTGGTTCTAACTCTGAATCATAACCTGCATATGATTCAAAGGATTTCACCTCAGCCACCAGCGACTTCTTTGAGCGTAAATCAGCAATGTTATGTCAGGGGCTCTTATGGAAGTCGCACCACGTATCGGTATATTTCTTTGTCTTTCTGGTGTCCTTATTTTCTTGTGGATTAGACTGGTTGTCTTGAGGTTGTCCATATTTTCTCTGTCCTTTGTTCTATGGGTTGGGGTTTCCCTTTCCTTTCTTTGGCTATGAGGAATTCCCAGGCCCAATTTGTCGCATCTTTTGTTTAAGCTTCTGCTCGATTTTGACGTCATGCCGATAGGTCATGCCCAAGGATGAGATGTCGAGAAACTCCATTTCATTCTGGATGTATCTATACAAACCACTTTGATACTTGAGCACCATATGTCACTCATAATCTATGATACCCAACTTGGTGCACAAGGTATGGAAGATATTTGTGAACTCTGGCACTTCTTGGTCTCTTTCATGTCGTAGTGTGGTTCATTTTGTATACAGATCATAATAAATTTTGACAGGGTAGTATTGTTCCTCAATAGCATCCTTGAAGGACTTCTAGGTTACCGTAACTATAAATAATGAGGGTTCCTCTGTTTCCTTTTTCTCATAGAAAGTTTCCCACCAATCTTTGACATGGGGAATGGCTTTGATGAGCGCAAAAGTAATATTTTCTCTGTTCGAAAAGTTATGGACAGAAAAATACCCTTCTAGTAGATTCAACCATTTTTCTACAGCATATACGTTTATCTGACCTTCAATTATCGGAATATCAAATGTTATTTGTACCTTGAAGGGGGTTTAACCTCCGCTCGAGGAAGATTCATTGCATGTTGGTAGCTGCCAAAGGATTTGCACAAAACTATCCATCATCTCATTCCTCTATTGTGTGAGGGCTTCCACGAGAAAAATTTTGAAAGGATCTCTTGTCCCATCATATTTATTTTCTCCCACCATGAGAGGTTGCTTCGGCATGCGAGAGATTTTTTCCTCAATAGAAGCAAGCTCGATACCCAATTCTTTGTACCATGACCTCGTCAGGGACATGCATTAAGAACGACAAGGAGAAGACCGCTCTGATACCAATGATCCAGATTTTATGAGTAGAACAAAATGAATACATATTATTATTATGCTTAACGCAAAATCACAAGGAATAATAATAGAGATACAGTAAAATTGGCTTCTAATTCAATAAGGAAATATGTTGAAACTGTAAAATGTAGACTGAAAAAAAAGCTTCCTAGAGTGGTGGCAGCTTATCTCTGAGAAGATATGTGACGGATGTGCTCATTCGCAAGAATATGGTTACAATAAGGCTCTCCAAGCCTTCTTAGAATAAAAATGAATTCCAAAACCCTAGACATCCAAAAACCTAACCCTAGGAGATGAAGTGCCAAAAGTCATGTGGGCCCCATTGGGTTAAGTTAGTACATCAACTTCTCGGGGTTGTAACTTTTGCATATGATGCTTTGTTTGGGGTGAACAATATCTTGTTGGAAGAGTTCTATCTAAGGACTACATTTTTTCCGTCAGACTCTAACTTTATTCACATTGTAACTATGGCGAGCCCTAAAAGTGTTGTTTAGGGACCTTAAAATGACAATTAGAGGACACGAAAACTAGAAAAAACTGCCAAGATGAGCAGGTTGGAATAGGTGGGAGGCCTTGACATCCATATGGATCATACACCAGACCCCGGAAGTCGAGGACACGAAAACTAGAAAAAAACTGCCAAAATGAGCCAGTTGGAATAGGTGGGAGGCCACTGACATCCATATGGATCATACACCAACTAGGGAAACAAAACGGAAAAATGTTCAAGGAGGCGGTAGTAATGACACCCTGCCACGTGGCGTGATATCTATCAAGTACGAAGAAGAAGGAAACAATAGTTATTGACGGATAAGGACAAGTCCCATGAGGGCACAAGAAAGGAAAGGCCCAACAGATAATGTATGCCCATGAGAAAAGGATACAGAACAAGGAAAAAGGAAAGAAGAAATAGAATATCTATGCAAGGCAATATGAACGGCGCAATAAAAAAGACATATCATCATGACGCGACATAACAAGTTAAGCAGAAGGCACATCGCCATAAATGGAAAATCTATGTGAAAATTTGACATAACTGACATAAATTAAATGGCTACATAACAACCTCGTACAACAAAGGAACCAAGGACAACTAATATCATTAACAGACAAAGGACGTACTACACGGGGCATGGTAGAACCACTATAATAGTGGTTTGTTATCCAGGAAGGTGCACAAAAAGATTTACACACTTAGCATAATCGCACCATAGCATGTCAAATGATTCTCTATCTTAACAATTTGTACGAGGAGTACAACATGATAAGACTATGTATCAGCGTGTGAAGGCCACAACTACAAATAATAGCTATTATAAAGGGGTGAATTCATTAAAGGGGCCAGCATCCATTGAGAAATGAGAACGATAATAGATCACTCACTTAGAGATAAGGTGGTAACAGAAAAATGTTTCAGAGAGCTATGGAATCACGAATAATTATGAGAGCATGCACCAAACTAGCACAATTATTGAGTTAAGATTCATACGTGGTGCAAATTTCAAGAATAGAATCTCAACAAATGGGACAAAGACGCTCGAGGAAACAGATACAATGAAACCAATCTCTACACACACGTTACCAGATGACCAAAGATGAATAGGAGCAGAGAGAACGGTAGAAGGAAGGTCTGCTAGTAAGGTATAAATGAAGTAAACCTAGCCTATGCGAGCAAGCACAGAAGCGTATAACATCAATCGTCACAAGCACCTCCAAGGCTGCACTTTTAATAAAATGACCTCAAAGGTTGGTAAGGAGGTTAGGAATATGCATGACCAAGGTGAGGCTCGAGGTGAAAATTAATGAGGTGGAATGGAGCAAGGGCACCCAGAGCATGCCAAAGAGGAGTTCTATTTGATTGGAAGGAGGGCTTAGTTGATTGGGTACTAATATTATCTAGGAGGAAGAGTTATGGAATAGTAGTATGCATAGTCGAACGCAAACAATACTGTTAAAAAGATAAAATGGACAGAATCGACAGTTAGCAGTAACGACAAGTCATAAAGTCGCAGTTGGGTCATAAATGGAAATAGCTACCGAAAATCAAGACAGATTAGTAGGATGGGCCAGGATTTTAGGAAGGATTTGATAAGAGAAACTGAATCAATACAACTATATGGCATACTAATGGTGGACAGGGTACAACAATTAAGGTTGCATGAGATAGGCCTAGTTGGCATGAAAGCATAAGAACTGCATTAAGTCAAAGAAGGGCCACTATTTTTTCATGAAAGAGAGAGAAGAAAGAGAAGGGATAAGGAACGACTAGGTGAAAAGAACTAAGAAAACCAAATTCGAACGATAGGTGACCACAAGGAGGGATTGCACAAATCCCAGGCCCATTCACAGATAAGGAATGACACCACCAAAATTGGCAGGGTTGTTGGCAGCAACAAGGAAACAAGAAAAGAAACCAATGGAAATATCAGAGGTCGAAGAAGTGGTTCGAGTCCCAACTCCAACACCATCGGAAAATTTTCACAAAGACTACCTACCACCATGAAAGAGAAATGCACCACAGGTCCAATTTCAAGTCAATATGAAGTATCCATTTTCAGAGGCACCAGTCCCAACTGGCATGAGTAGGGACGATGAGTTACTAGGAAATATTTCCAACCTAAAGTATATGGATCACAACATTACAAATGCATAGAAGGTCTCATAGTTTGAAATGGACAAGTACCTATGCACCATGAAAATCCAAGAAATAGGAGAAATTGTAATCGAGCCATAGGAATGTGTGTCGGGGCTTGACAGGGCGGGAATACTGAAGGTGATAGACATCCCACATTTTGGGCAAAGTACAGAAATCAATGCATGTGTGAAAAATTTTCTCAATTTTCTTCATGACGGTAAACTTTGGCTCAACCACTGATTAGAGATTAACACCACATTGATTGCAAAAATTATAGGACTACCCAAAAAAAGAGAAGATCCAGGATCGTTATTCACCAAGGTAGGAGAACGAGCACTATCAGAGGAAATGAAAGAAAAATATGGCACAGTACAGGGAAAGAGGGGACTGGATGTCCAACACATCAATAAAAAAAGGTTAAGGTTTGAAACACATGTACTAGCATGAAAACTATAGAAAAAATGTTGCAGAGACGAGGTATCATCCACAGTAATTGTCCCCGTGGAGAAATGTGTAGAATGGATCCAGATGAACTGGTCCATTTTTCTTAGGAACTAGTTTTTACAAGATTACATAGAGGCCCAGGAAAAGGGCACTGAGCTCCATTATGTGTGGCTACTAATACTAGTTGCACTAGTCGGATGGAAAGAACCAACGTATTATCAGTCCATGTGCACATCAGGCAGTCACACCTTAGCTCACATGTATACCAACTTATGGAACACAACATTGAAGAGAAGACAAATTGAGACAAATATTGTATTCTTTACCTACTTAGACTATATCACATGGATAGTGACAAAAACACTGTGCATTCTAATAGAAACAATAGCAGCATATGAATGCCTCATGTGGTTTAGAGCCGACATGCACCATATGTATATATAAGCTACGAAGGACTTGACACAACAATGGATGCAAATGAGCTACAAGGTGACAGTAGAGGAAGTGGGCCCAAAAATTACAAAATTATACAAGGAGATGAACAAGGGAAGCCATGGATAGGGTCAGACCCCGGAGAAGAAGAGAATGAACCCAGCGGATAGGGAAGACCCATTAGATGAAGAGGAGGAATGGACGAAGAAATAGGAAGAAATACAAGAATAACTAGGGGTAATCCAAAATATCTTGCAGACAATACAATTAACACATGTGCAAGGACTAGGCGATGGCCAAACAAGTCCAATAGAAGTGGCACGGACCGAAAGGTTGGTTCAAGTGATAGCAGTGTGTAGAGTACTCAAAGTGCCAGTAGGGATAGTTGGGCTAACCAACCCCGAAATTCAAGAGCAATTACAGGGACTAAATCAAATGGACTTAGTCATATCCTAGATGAGTATAGAATTATTATAGAGCTTACATACAGGGATTACGCATTTGTGCAGATATTGTAGCCATAGAAATAGCCAAGGTGGAGATCGAGAAAGAGGAACTGTAGAGAAAATACAACACTACGCTACAAGAAAAGTGTGTAGTAGAAAAGCAATTGGAACTCGCAAAAAAGGAAAAAATCAAAGCAGATAGCAAGGCAGAGGAAGGCAAGAGGGAGAAGCTTGAAGCACAAGAGAAAGTCGAGAAAGTCAAGCAGAAAAAGAATGAAGTAGAGGAAAAGGTCGAATAAATAAGGAAGGAAAAGGAGGAAGTTGATAAATTGGCCTAGAAAGTTCAAGAAGTGGTACAAAAGTTATATAAGGAAGTACTAGAAGTATAGATGGTGGTAGATTCCATGGTCGAAGAACAAGTAGGGAATATTAGCGAGGCTATCCAGGGCCTTCACAATAATATCACAGAATTGGAAGTGAATGCAACACCAGGGACACCACTGGAAGAAAGAATGAAAAGGGAAATGATTGCGCAGACATCGGTGGTGAAGATTAAAATCTTATAATAGTAGTGTATAAAGATATGCAAAGAAGGTAGGCACATGTGGACAGAGATAATGAACACCCCAGAGCTGCAAGCATTGGACGAGCAAATAAGGGTTGTGTAGGAGCAAGTGATTCAGGCCACGGAGCATGCAAATACACTCCCACCAATCGAAAGAATGAAAACATTGTTGGCTAAAAGGAAACTACATCTTGCAGTGGAACAACTGAAAGAATATCAACGAAATGTCACACAGGAGTTGTGACCGCAATAGGACAGGGCACTCGAGGTACTAGAGGAACTAGCTATCGTGTAAACCAACATGACATTAGCAATGCAAGACACCAAGGCCAAATTAAATAGCTCGAAAGCGCAGACAGCGCACGAAATTATGAACAAGGAGGCCGAAGTCACAGCATTAGTACAGGCAGTGAAGGAGAGCCTATAGAAATACATTGAGGCATGGAAGAGCATGACACAATAATCCTAAATGGCTCAATATGAGCCATAGGTGAGTGTTGTGGACCTGTTGAGCAGGCAGGTTGGATAGAGAACCACAAGAAGAAGCGACGCAAAGAGAAAAGGTGCAGGATCAAGAAGATCAAGAATATCAAGAAAGAAGAGAGAATAAAGAAAAGAAGATGGGGGACAGGAAGGAACAAGGTCCTATAAAATCTCGGAAAACCAATCGATTATGATTTGTATCCCACTCAGAATGAGTTGTCACCAGTCGAGCATGAGTGGAAGCCAACTCATTATGAGTTGGAAAGAAAACATGAGGTAAGAGGGAAGAAAATAGAGAACAGAAAAATATTATGGAAGAAGAAAGAGTTGGAAGTGACAACAACGATAGCAGAGAGCAGAGGCGAAGGCGAAGAACCAGAAGAGTTCTAAGGAACTGTTGTGATTATAGGATGTTTTGTGTAAAGAATCCAAGAATTTAAATAGAGTGTTGTATATTGAACACCTATTGTAGTGCAAAGAGCAAGTTGAATGCCTTAAATATAATAAATAATCAAATCCTTTGTGGACGTAGCACAAGAGGGCGTGAACCACATTAACTTTGTGTCAAATTGTGTTTCGGAATGGTTATTCATGTTTGTATTATGTTAATTCATGTATGTATGATGTTGATTCTTTATTTTACTACAAATGAATGCTTATATTTACTAATAATGTTTAAATACTCATGTGTAGTAACGTTAAATGTATTTATAACTATTAAATGGTGAGAATATAGATTGATATGCATAAATAATTGAGTAACGAGGTCGATTTAACTAGAATATAGTGCACGAAAGAGTCATGTAGGTATGATAGAGCATGCCTCCCTTCTTTCCCTCGCCATTGAAAAATCTTGGTTCCTGCAGTCCCCATAAAGATACCTCGGGTGAGACTTTGTATGTTTGTAGGTAATGCCGAAAGGGCCGGTTTCTGTAGGGTTTTTTAGAAAAATTACTTTGAACCCAGGGTCTTGAACCTATCCGCATGCATGTGCCAACAGCCCACAAGTTTAAAATTATCGGTCATCGATGACCCACCGATATCAGCAATCCAAGTTCAAGAACTACGCAACACATACACTCACAACTCGTAAATTTTTTATGATCCATCGACGTCGGTGAACCTTAACCCTAGATTGGTCATTTCCACATGCTCAAAGATGATCGGTTAACAACGTTAACAATGTTATTTTTTTCATCATAGGCTATCCACATAATGCACCTTTCACCATTTTTTGACCTATCCCAATCTTCCATGTCAGCTGAGGGGAACCACCTAACTTCAAGCAACATAGTGAGTGTCCCCATGTTTTACCTTGAAAATTCACCAAGAAAGTTGCACAAGCACTTGACTCCTCCACACCGGGATCAGTGATTAAACATTAATGAACACCATTTTAATCTTAGCACAAGAGCATGCCCCAACCCTCAATCTCATCAATCATTCGTGCCAACTCATCACTCTTTAAAATTACTCATGAGCTAGACTACTGTCTATTCGCGTTGTTGATTTGTGTATTTCATTAACTCCAAATTATGGCACTGGTGACATAATTAATCCCTAAATATCCATGAAGATTTTCATTTTCCTCAACCATGGTAAATACATATGGGACTTATGGAAAATACACTATTTGAATTCGATGTGGTAACTTGGGTAGCTTGTAATTGTTTGCATAGAGCAGTTGAGTCCTTCTATTGTGAAAGATTCTCGAATAACCAGGCATTCCACTCAAATAAAATTGTTGTCAGCTCTTTTGTAAATCTTGGCACCAGTAGTTATTGAACCATGCAACTCCATATTTCACAGGTATTGAGTTCTAATGATAAATATGTTTTGTTGGTGTTGTCTGACAGAAAAAACACTGAGATAAATTATCTTTTATTTTACAGGAAATATGCCTCCTCAAAGACCAACGACTCAAAAGTCACCTAAGATACCAAAGGTGAAGAAGACCATGGTTGGAGAAGCTTTGAGTCTTGTGGCTACTAGAGAATTGGAGCTTACGTCCAAATTAGAGTCAGAAATCAAGATGTTGCAGAAGAAGTCACCAGCTCCACCGCCCATATATAAATACATATACAAACATTGTGTCTAAGGTACCTATCCCCACATGCCTAGAAATTTACAATAAGATTCATCATGATGACTTTCTTGAATTCACCCCTCACGACGACCCGAAAGTAAGAGTCTTAGACGACCAAGTTTTCCATAATATCAAGTTATCATCTTTGTACCTAGTAGCTTCCAGAGCCCCGGTTCTACCCTGCATAGAAATCTTAGAATTGATAATCAATCGCACAAGGGATGACAAGTGTGTAATTAATGATGTAAATGACCAATGTGTTGGTGTTTTCTTTCTCGTGGAGGTCAGCAAGTATTTTAAACTCAGGGAACCGGAATTTAGGCTCAACACCAACTTTGTGGTTAAATTCTATGAAAAACACAATACCAATCAAATTTTGGCATCTTGGTGGAAGGAAGACAAGAGATTTGTGAATAGAGCGTCTAGTTGGTACAACACTATAAACCTGAGAGAACCATATGTGTACCTCATGGCCTTGATATGTCAGTTGTATGGGGAGAGGGATTGTACTAGGTTTTTAGAATCCTAGATGCCCTTGGCTTACACAGTAGCTATATCTGGGATCATATTCACTTAGGGCACCACAATATCTAAACAATTGAGCATTAGGCTGGAGAAAGCACAAAAACCAAAAGTAGGAGAGATCCCTTGTTTCTTTGTGGATTTGTATCTATTAGATACAATCTGTGCCAGAAATTTATTTCCAGGGTTGGGGTTAAGCTAACATGTATCAGAATTAGTTGTTCATGTTTATTTCATGTTACCACTTGATGGGGGATACTACTCATGCCAGACAGGAAGCCCAAAATTAGGTAGAATATAGGTTCGACACTTTCATGTACTAGAAATATGACCCAAAAGGTCTAGTTTCTCAACATATTGGTCAAGTGATATATCACTGGATGTATGCATATGACACCTTTAAGGATGAGATATTCAATGAAAACACCTTAGCATGGGAAGAAATATTGAGAAGAAAAGAAAATCCAGATATTACCTGTTTCAAAGCTATGTCAGGAGATGAACAATTAGATTTGTTGGAACAGACACCGGGAGATATTGTACATGCAAAAAATGAGGATGTAGGGAAAGAAGAAAGAAGGATCGAAGCAAAAAGGCTCCTGGAAGATGCGGAAAGAATGTTTCGAGAGCACGAGAAGAATCCTACTCTTCAGGTATTAGTCCCACCGATAGTGACTCATGTGGACATGCATACAATATAATAAGAACAAACAACTGCAAGAGAAATTTCTCCTACATGGAACAATGAATAGCTTGATGAAATACAAAAACAGGTGGAACACTCATGTCCCAAACCATCAATTGATATTGTGATGGTGAAACCAATCCTAGGAACACTAGCACTAGTAATTTTTGACCTTATCACAATCTATGATGATGACAGTGAGGATTTGTATAGTACAACAGTCCCCATTATCAACGAGGTCAGTGTAGATATGTTAGACATCAGTCTATTCCAAATATAGAAACCCTTGGATATGGATACAAATATGAATACCATAGAAAAAATCATTACACCTCGGGACATCAGTCACAACCTCAAGTCGAAGAAGTATATGACCAAAAGAATGAAGCAAAAGAGTTGGAACCAGATAATTCCACCCCAGTGGGGAAGGGCGATAGAAGACACAAAGACTAGGAGGAAGCGATAGTGACCCACTGCTGAGTGTGATGAGCAGCGTGGTATAAGGATGGGAGGTTTGCGGAAGGTATGCACGTAGTTGGTGGAATTACTCCAGTTTAATGATAAGTATTAATTATGTACTTAATTTATATGTGATGCATGTCTGTTTCTTTGAAATGTTATCATGTATTCACGGTTTTTTTCCATTAATCATGTATGTTATCAGTAATTTTGCAGTTACTTTGTATTGTTTGGTTAAATTTCATTAAATATGCATGTTGTGTGTGTGTGTGTGTGTGTGTGTGTGTGTGTGTGTGTGT
>SNQJ01S0073712.1:110110-129805 GCA_010110895.2 Picea sitchensis
TGTCTCTGTGTGTGTGTGTGTGTGTGTGTGTGTGTGAATGTTCTGTAGTGGTAGCATTACCCAGTCTCTTTGTTGGTCGCAGATGATACAAATTGGTATCAGATCTAAGTAGTGGAATTTCCCAAGATGTTTGATGGTTAGGGATGTTACAAATTGGTATCATATCTTAGTAGTGGCATTGCCTAGTCTTTTGGTGGTTGGGGATGTTACAAATTGGTATTAGAGCCAAGGCTTTCAACAATGAACCTGGATGGGCCATGTTAGTTGTAGTTGAAGCAAAAGTTTTTGAAAATAATTGTTGTCGAAGTAGACAAAATTTGAGTTCAGATCCAAGGTTTTAAAGCCAAACCTAGGTGGGCTAGATAAGTGGTCTTTGGACCCGAAGTTTCAGGTGGAAATTGTGTCTGGAGGAACCAAGTTTGGACTTTAGAAACGTTCTTGAGTGCCAATATCTTACCTTGGCCATGTTAAGAAGCTCAAGAGGAGTAGTGGTATCGTAAAACCATGACAAAAGTGGTGTTGGACCGCAAAGTAAGGTGTGAACTCGTGAAGTAATGAATAGGTAGAAATTGTTTCTCTCATGTGAGTTGCGAATGAAGGGAGTGCACATCGTCTGCAAGGAGTTTGTTGATAGAGGTGAGTTAACCTCAAAGAAGCTCAAGAGAGATATTGTTGAACCTTCATCAGCATAAGTGTAAGGAGTGCACAGGAAGAACTTTGTGTTGGGTTCAGAGAGAGATAGAGTCATTGAGAACTCTGTAGGGCTATGTCAGGTGGGAATCGAGTCAGTGAAAGTGTGCACAGAGAGAACTCTTTGTCAATTTCAGGGAGAAGAGTATCAGAGAAATATACTCACAAAGTTATTGAACACTCTGTATAAAATTCTCAGCAAGGTGTGCTTTGAGCAGAAGGTTGCCAGGAGGGCATGAATTTTTCCTTTGAAAGGAAATAGAAGGGTTGTGACCCTTACGAGACTGAGTAAATCAAAAATCTCAGAAGAGATAATTCAAGGATTTTATAGGATTTGGACTTATTCCAAGTCCCAAAGCTCAGGAGGGATACCTTTATCAGAGACACAGTCGAGACCCAATATATTTGGGTTTGCAAGAGAAAGTTCAAAGGCTGAAACCTTTGAATATCCACAAACTCTTCCAAGTTGGAAGGTGTCAAAATCTCAGGAGGAGGAGCGACAGCAGTTGTCAGATCTATTATGGGGAGGATCTTGGACCATTAGATCTATGTTCAGGAAAGAAAAGGAGAGCGTTGAGGAGGAACAGATCCCATCCATTGGATCTGAGCAAGAAGGACCAACAATTTTTGGATATGAAGGTAAGTGCATGAGAATTAACCCTTGTGTTCACGGGAGAACTGATTCACCGAAGTCTCGAAGTAATTAGGGATCGTCCGTCATCAAGGATGACAAATGGTGAAATATCCATAACTCTGGAGGGATCCACTTCGGAAGTTTTTGGTTGGGAAAGACACGAAATCGCTGAATACCCGAAGGTCGAAGAAGATCTAGGTCATCGATTGCCAAGAGATGTGTGTCAGAAGATCTGGGACTTCAGAGAAAGTCAATTTGAGAATTGCAAGTATGGAGTGTGACAAATTCCTGAATTCCTGAAGTCTCGTAGGTCGAAGTAAATCACAACCATTCATTATGGAGGACATTTGGAGAGAGATCAAGAAGTTCGGGGGTAGAAAAATCCGAAAGGAAGTCATCGGGAATGAAGAAGATCTGGACCGTTGGATCCAGAAGAACACGTGGAAGAAATCAGTGTATTTCGGGTGAAATCACTCCAGGAGAACGCGAAGGATGAAAGTTTGAAATCGTCAAAGCCTGAATAGCTGAAGAAACTAGGAGTCGTTGATCTGGGTTGGACAGGTGTCACAAGATCGTGAACTTTGGAGAATCGTACTCTGGGGTTTTTGTGAAGTTGTGTTTTGAGATGTCCCAAAGTGACAAAGCCCTAAATGTCTAAGGGTCATTGATCCGAAGGAAGCAACATGGATCATTAATCTGTGAGGAGACACGTGGAAGACGGAGACTCACTCCATTGGACATATGTTGATCTGAAAGTGGATGCATGGCGCCAGATCTGGAACTTCGGGTACAGAGAACTCCAGAGGAAAGCAGAGGGTGAAAGAGTTGAAGTCTCGAAGGAGATCTATATAGTCGATCAAGGAGGATGTCAAAGGAACCTTGATCTGGTCTTGGTCGAAAAGACCTGAAGTCCTGAAGTAATCAAGGATTGTTGATCTCAAATCAACAAGGACCATTGATCTTTGCAACGGTATCTCGTGAAGTCTCGAAAATCCAAAGTCTCGTAACTCACACGCCTGAGAATACATAGTGAGTGTCAGTCGTTGGATGCTAGGTAGACGTGGATTGTTGATCCACTCTACTTCGTGAGTTCGATAATCTAGAACTCCAAGATATTATTGTTTTGTGTTTGAAAATTCCTAAAGCTAAAGGATCAAGTAAGCACTTATTGATTTAGCACTTGGTCACAGTCGTGGTCCCATGCGAATTAAGGGCCCAAGGAAAATGGGGGCTAGTGCCCGAAAACTGTGTTAAAGAAGGAAAAAGGGGTTAGGAAGGAATCCCATGGGTTTCGTCTAGTTTAGACCTATATCAGGGAGGTAATGAATACCTGGGAACCTTATGATAGGGTCCAACAAATATCTAAGATCCATTAGCTCAGAGAAAAGAGATAGTTTCACAAGAAGTGCATCAGAGAAGAAGGACAGGGAAAATTGTTTATTCTACATCTGAGATTTTTCAGAAGTCGTGGGATCAGATGTTGTGTTCGATAAGCAGCATGGAAACCCCAAATGGGATTCTTGTTCGGGGAATACAGTCCAGGTGACTATCCTTGCACATCAAATGTGAATGCTAGGTGGATAAAGCCATCTACAATATATGATAATGCATGAACCATAAGTTCGTATGGAAATGCAAAGAATGGGAATAAGAAAGGAAGGTTTTAGGGAATTATAATTCATTCATGCAGAAGCTAAATCAGAGGAATCCAAATAATAATGGAATTCTGAAAATTAATAATCAGCATAATATGTGATGGCAAGTATGAAAATTAGACAAGGAAAAAATCTTGGATGGAGTCAAGTCCATGAACATCTTAAGATAATGGAAGAAGAAATCATGAGATAGATGTCCAGCTAGCAAAAGAGAAGTGGAGAGTACAAGAAAACCTCAAGTACTAAATTATTTCGTCAGGAAAGGGATGAAGAAGTTTAGTCCTGAAGAGTAACTGGATGTTGAAGAATCCATAGTCTATAAAAAAGCTTGGTGTGGAATTTAATTCATCCAAGTACAAGATTGGGATAGTTGGACTCAAGAAATTAATGAAAGTTGAAGGTTAATATCATCGTAGTTTGGGACTATAAATGAAAAGGTAGCCAAGAGTGATTTGTCTAGAAAGTGCTCAAGACAAAAATAGTCATGTACAGTGACTACAATGAGAGCACAAGAAGATTCGGGAATCTGAGGAGAATTGAAGACTTTTAAAATCAGCAAGGAAAAGTTGGACATGGGAAAGAAGTTGCTGCAATTTATGTGGAATAAAGTATGTTATGGCTTGATTGGGTCAGCCAGAGGAAATAATGCTTGCATGTTTTCAAGTGTTGTTGATGATGTTGCTACATAAATAGAGAATCAACAGAAAGTTGAAGTGTTGGTTATAGGATTAATAAAAGAAGCATGGAAGCTTCTACTGCCATCAGACATTCAGGTAATAGAAAATTTATTAATGGTAGTCATGCAGGTATGAGTTTTTATTACTCTTTTTGCATAATTGTTGAAAGGAAATTTAGGTCAGAATTCCTCAGCCAGAGTTATTTTATAAAATCACATGATTATATTATTGAATGCATGCCACTAGATGTGGTAAAGGTTGGAGGCCTGTATCAATTCAAATATTTTTATCTTCTGAATGCACACACTGATATAGTAGAATGTCATGTTAATTTGGTTATGGGGTAATAACCGAAGAGTTAAAAGATAAGAACTTGTTATAGGAATGAATGTGAGTAAGCTAGTCATGTATGAGACCAGGACTGGGTTGGATATGGAAAGGTTATGAGCCAAATAGGTACTAAAATATTCCTACCTTTAAATAAAACTTGGAATGCAACCTTTTTGCTAACACTAATGTACACCATGAAATTATATTCTTGGTGTAGTGTTCGGGTCGAAAAGGAAGGCATCCAATTAATTGAGGAGACAATAGGAAGTGTGTAGAGAATGTGTCAATAAATTGGCCAAAATTACAACTCATGGATGGTGAGATACATGACTGATATAAAGAGAATTATGTAATTCAATGCAAGGTGCACTGAATAAGTATGCAATCAGAATTTCACTCATGAATAGTAAGTGATAGAATTGTATACTAAATGCAATGGCTGAATAAGTTTTGTAAGTACATGCACATATATTATTGCATGGAAATAAGTGTTACTAACAGTTGAAATGTTGTTAACACGTGAAGTTGAGGACATTTCAGGAACTATTAAAAATTGCAATGGGAAAGTTGCAAGCCAGGTAGTCACAGGAATAGAGACTACAGAAAATTTTATGTTCGGAAAATTGAAATAATAAACTTATTGTTATTAATTATGAACATGCATATGCATAGAATAATGAGTCATTCTATTTGGTTAAATTGTTTGGTAATTGTGATTGAATTTCTAGGTGCAGGCAATTCTAAGATCATTGCATAAGGTGTTGTACATGTTGAATTATGATGTACTGAAAATACTAACAATTTGTTGGTTGTCTGTAAGAGGAAGCATTACAGGAAAAATAGTATGCAGTTTGGTGCCTGTGGAAAACCACAAGGATGGTTGTCTCCATCATATGAAAACAGCCAAGATGAATTATGAAATATAATTTCATGTTTTGGGGGAAAAGTTGAATTCCCTTTTGAACTAATTAGAGTTCCTAAATGAATTTTTTTATGTTTTCTCATGATAACTGCATGTGGGTGATGCAGATGAGATGATGTTGATTAAAGTTAGAATGTTGAATACAAAGAGTATCTTGGGGAAGATGATGATTGGAAATCTCTTAGGGAAGTTGGAACTTCGGGAGCCACAGTGCTTTGAGACTTCCTGAGCCAGCTTGTTGCTAAAGCCCAAGGAAAGGGAGGTGTAGCAGCCGATGGACTGTGTGACAGTGAAGGTGTACACTCCTTGGGTGGGACATGCATGTGGGGAATGAGAGACTGTTGGTTGGAGTGTTGATGAGGTTTGAATGGTTGGAGTGTTGTTGAGGTTTGGTACCTTGGCCTATACCATGTGATATGGAAGTCTTCTCAATCAAAAGATAAGTACAATTCTCTATTATTGTATGTTGTGTATCTTATATGCAAGTTATAATGTTATTAGAATTGCATGTATATACATATATATACATTGCATATATGCTTGCATTACTTGCATCCATGACTGTACATAATGTGTTTCATGATTCATTGCTTAATAAATATATACTTGATCCTAATCATGTGATTGATCGGGAATGTGATTCAGGTGGAGCAAGAAGGCGTCTTCCAAGTGCATTTGGTGCACATATAGACCGAAAGAGAAAACAACTCCAGAATCGAGCCATAGGGCTTATAAAGGTCCATTGGACCTGGTAAATTTATGAGGAAGTGACATGAGAGCATGAGGATGCCATGCGGGCAGAAAACCCGCATCTTTTTGAAGATTTTGGAAATCTTGCGGATGTTGTGTAAAAGTTGCACTGAGGACAGTGCAAAAATAAGGGGAGGGGATTGTAATATCCCCAAGGATGAGCCTAGTTATATTATGTATTTTAAACATGTTTTGTAGGCTTGTGAGCCAAGTTATAATAATCTAGGGGGATTATTTGGTGATTAGGCCAGAGAGCCTAAGTGTTAAACGCCAAGAGCCTCATTTTGTATATGTAACTATGTAGATCATTAATAAAATATAAACATCGCTATGTGCAGACTGACCACAAAGAAAGAGTGATGGAGGACTAAGCTTCCACAAGTTTGGGTAAGAGAGGAGGCTAAGTGTGTGGACCTAGGGGCTAAGCTAGGGGGCTTACCTCTAAAGGGGATAATAATTTATTCTTCTTTCCTAAAGGCTAAGGTGGACATGTTGAGTGTTGTCCTAAGTTCTTGGAAAGGGAACATGTGCTAAGTGGAATGCATATGGCTCCAGGAAGACAAGTTTCGACCTGGGCACATGCAGTTAAAAATGATAAGTCATTCGTGTTCTATCGTTCTGTCACCCTCTACCTAAGTTCGTGGGGATGCCCGTCTAAACCCGTTTTTGGCCTCTACGTCTTTAACTACATACCCACACATAGTGAAGGAAACCCACATGGGAAGGTTGTTCATCTCATACATTCTTTCATCCTCTGCCTGAGTTCGCGGGGATGCCCATCTGAATCCATTTTTTACCTCTACGTCTATATCTGCATAACTGCGCGCAGTGAAGGTTGTTCGCTCTGCCAATTTCCAGATCCTCCATATGAAACCATGAGATATTTGTGATCAACCTCTGCATTTTTCTTGCCCCGCACCTTGAAACCAATGGGAAAAACCCATGGACCGATCCTCCGTCTAAACTATTTTGCATCTACGTGGAACCTCGGCACAACCACACATATTGAAACCCAAAATCCGTGAGTCATTTTGTGTATTCTGAGGAACCTGACAATTGGGTAATCACCTTAGTCGTGTTGTGTTTTAGCGTGGGTTGTTTCCGCCTGCGGTGCCATGCCCATCTGTTGTTGCTACTTTCATCCCTTTGTGAATGGGTGTTGAACCGTTGTTATTATCCCCACCTAGCTGGATGTGAGTCGAGGAGTGTGTTGAAGAAGTGGGTTGTCAG
Organism: Picea sitchensis; assembly: GCA_010110895.2. NCBI lineage: Eukaryota > Viridiplantae > Streptophyta > Pinopsida > Pinales > Pinaceae > Picea > Picea sitchensis. The sequence goes on from SNQJ01S0073712.1 coordinate 116,999, forward strand.
GCCCGTGGTAGAAGAGGCAGGTTGTCAGGCCTATGATAATATCTTTCCAAGTGAGAGAGTCTGTTGGGAAGTGATTTTCTCCCAGAGAGAGTCCAGCACTATCTACGGAGCTCTGATAATTCTTGATCTAGCATGTTTTCAAGACCCAGAGAGGGAGCTGAAGAAACCGATGGACTGTGCTTGTGAATGTGTATACTCCCAGGTGGAATAGGCATGTGGGGAATGAGAGTCTGTAAGTAGTGGGCGTAAGAAGGCTCCTGGAGAGAATCCTTTCAGTTGCATTGTGCAGTTTTCCTGTAACCTCAGCCTAGTCTAGGATTCCCTTGCCTTGGGTGGAGCTTAGTCCCAGCTCGGGGGTGACCCACTATTGACCGTGATGAGCAGCGTGGTCTAAGGTTGGGAGGTTCATGGAAGGTCTGCACGTAGTTGGTGGAATTACTTCATTTTAAAGATAAGTATTAATTATGTACTTAATTTATATGTGATGCATGTCTATGTCTTTGAAATGTTATCATGTATTTCGTTGCAAGTATGAATTGTGGTTGTTTTCCATTAATTCTTTATGTTAGCAGTAATTATGCGGTTACTTTGTATTGTTTGGTTAAATTTCATTAAATATGCATGTTATATATATATATATATATATATATGTATGTGAATGTTCCACAGTGGTAGCATTACCCGGTCTCTGTGTTGACCGAGGATGCTACAAATTGGTATCAGAGCTAAGTAGTGGCATTTCCCAGGCCGGTTGATGGTTGGGGATGTTACAAATTGGTATCAGAGCTTAGTAGTGGAATTTACCAGCCTGTTGGTGGTTGGGGATGTTACAATACCAATTGAAAAAAGGTTATCATGTGTCCGTTTTTCTTCTATCTCAGTCATTTAAATTTATTGCATGTTTACATGATAAACGGTAATTTTCACAAAAAAGAGATACATCATTAGCTAGTAAATCCCATCAAAACTTGTTAGATTATCAATCCAGAGAATCATGCTACATCAAAGAAATAAGAGTTTGATTTGGCCTCATCTCTAGTTGTGATTCCTATTGTTGAGTTAAAGGGAATTTGGACCCCTCAACAGCATGCTCATCGACCTAATATCACATAAGAACCCTTTCCTAGAATTCATAGAAAAAAGGCACTCTGGCCTAAAATTCATACAAACAAGGCCCAAAACCATCTTGGCTCACCAACCTATATGAATAGGTACACAGACATATGCCCAATAAACACTTTGATTTATTGCATTTTCCGTCGATATGGGTGGGCGTGATACAATATTGTGAGCAAAATGGTTATGCATGTTGGGAACAGTCACCATGGATTTCAAAGAACTCTATATGAGTTTCAATAAAGAGGGTCATGTACACACCCTTCGAGGGATTAATGAAGGCTCTACTGAAATAGTCAACTTTCATCATATGGAGAAGTTATTAAAGAAGGTCCACTCTAGTATTACTGCCTAATTTAATTCCATACAAGTTATGGATAACCCGACATAAGAAATCCATAGAAACTTGCATCTAGTCCTTTACAAATGTCATTAGGTCTTTGATACACCAAAGTGTTTACCCCCTTCTCAAGGAGAGCATGACCATGGGATTCCAATGATCTATGAACTCAACCACCAAATTTATTTCCTTATCGACACCCTTTGGCACAAAATAATGAAATAGGAAAGATCATTCATGAGTTGTTGGAGGTGGGGGTCATACGTCCCAATGAAATCCCTTACTCATCATTAGTAGTCATGGTATTAAAGAAGGAATTAACTTGGTGTTAGAATATAATGTTGAAATAATGTAACTGCGAAGAGCATTCTTATTATTATTGGATTAAATCCCCATTGTGGATTAATCATGTTATTATTATTGTTGTTATTGGATTAATCCCCATTGTGGATTAATCATGTCGGTAATTGTATAAGGACCAAATCCCCTTTTGTGGATTGGTCATCGGACAATTACAAAGGGCATAATAAGAAGTCGGCCCCAGCAGTTATTATGGAAGACCCATAATTAATTAAAGGTGGGTTTTCCCACTCAGAGTGAGAGGTCGGCCCTGCCAGTTGTGACCTTTCACACGTGCCAGTTCTGTATAAATAAGAGGCTAGCGCCTCACTTCAAACACACAACTCACTTGCTCATTTCTCTTATGAGGCAAGTTGCAATTACCAGAGAGAGGAGGAGAAGAGTGGCGCATATCTTGGGGAGGAATTTTTGTATTGGTTTGAGTTATCTCTTGAACATTGTTTAAGCTATTTATGATAAGGAAGTTTTGTTGGGTTTTCTTCCCCTAGAGGGTTTCCCAGGATAAATGTTGTATCTCTTGTGAATGTGTATTTCTCAGTGATCTTGTTCTTATTATTCTCTTATCTATTGAAATGAAAAGAACTATAATAATGGCATAAACATTAACATGGTATCAGAGCCAACCTGAAGGAAACACTATTTGCAAGAGAAAAATGTCACTGTTGTAGCACCTGCAAATTAGGGTTTTGAAAAAAGTATCTTTTTCAGCCCCCTAACCTCCTAGAAAGATGCGCCCTCCCCCCAGGATCAATTTGGCACCTAGAGCGCACCTTTTCAGTGGCTAGATCTCCTGGAAAGTGAAACCCTAGTTTCGCAAAACTAGCAGAAGTACCAAAAAACCAGTACCATAAGTACCAGAGTACCAGAAGTACCAGAAGCACATGTCCATAAATCCGCAGATCATATTTTACAGGGTAAAAATTGGACTTTCTCATATCTGAGGACACCAGGCTACTCGCCTCAGCCAAGCACACCTCCTGGTAAGGTCAAAATTTGATTTCGAGCATTTTCAATTTTTGGTTATTTTTTGTTGTCGCAAGCACAAGATGTCTGCAAGCACAAAGCTTGTTGAGAAACTAGAAGGCATAGACAACATATGTGCCTGGAAGTATAGGATCAGTCTAATCCTTGCAGAGAATGACCTATCAAGATTTATCAAAGAAGAAGTGGAGGAACCTGAATATTTCGTAGAGAAAGAGAAGCATCAGAAGGACTCAATCAGGGCTCAGAGAATCATTGCAGATTCAATCAAAGACCACTTGATCCCATATGTATCGTCAAAGAAAACCCTAAAGGAGATGTTTTATTCTATAAGAAAACTATATGAAGGAAAGAACATCAATCGAAAGATGAATCTCAAAACTCAGTTGAAGAATACCAAGATGCAGAAAGGAGAAATGATTCAAGAATATTTCTCCTGGATCTCTAAAATAAAAGAACATTTGAAAGCGATTGGAGACACCATCGATGAAGACGAATTTGTAATAACCACCCTAAATGGTCTCTCAATACCTTGGGATGATTTCATCTAGTCAGTATGTGGCAGAAAGGAGAAACTACAATTTGAAAGCCTATGGGAAGAATGCACCCAAGAAGAGACAAGGGTAGCCAACCGTGAAGCACTACTAGCAAGGGATGATGATCAAACCCTAGCTACTCATACAAAAGGAGGAAGGAAGAAACCCTACTTCAAAAGGGAATATCAGAGAGAACCGCAACCATCAAACAAATTCAACAATCAAGAATCTCATTCAAGAAATTTTCAGAAGAAAGGACAACGCAAGGGATGAGATCTCTCATCTATACAATGCTATCATTGTGATAATATGGGACACAAGGCAACTAATTGTCCAGTTAGAAGAGAAGAGTACAAGAGGAAGCACAAAAGGAAACATTCTCACATTGCCGAAGATGAAGAACCACCTATGAATATGATTAAGGACCATGTCTTGATCTCAGCTCTCTCAGGATCTGTATCACCTGGAGAGGACAAATGGCTCATTGATAGCGGTGCATCAAAGCATATGACCGGTAAGAAAAATACTCTCTCTTGTATTTCAAAAATGAAGTTTTCTCATAAAGTAAATCTTGGAGATGATTATAAATATCCCATCAAGGGAATAGGAGAATCAAACTACAATCTAGATTCAGAAAACTCAATAACAATGAAGGGCGTACTCTATGTACCGGGCCTAAAGAAGAACTCACTCTCCATATCAGCTTTAGAAAAGAAAGGCTATAGAGTTGCCTTCATAGATGGAGAAGTTCTTATGTGGGCTAAGGGAGAAACCTTAAATGAATCAAACGTCATCGGAAGTGAAGAAAATGGTTTATATAAGTTGAAGGGTCACCCAGAAACTGTTATGACCCATGCCATCGAAAACTCATGCGAACTTTGGCATAGAAGATTGTCCTACATCAACTACAAGGCGCTACCATACATATGCAAAGTTGTCATAGGTTTACCAGAACTCAAGGTTGATCAGGAAGGCATATGCAATGGATGCGTGCAAGAGAAGAACATCAAGAACCCTTTTCCAAAGAGGGACAGCAAAGTAGAAAGAGCATTGGAACTCATCCATTCAGACCTGTGTGGCCCAATTCCATCATCCTCCATTAGTGGGTATGTATACTATGTATCATTTATTGATGATTATTCTCGTAAGACCTGGATATATTTCTTAAAATCTAAAGATGAAGTTGTTAGTGACATTATTTGTCTTGGGATAAAAAAAATACCCAGGCCTGCAGGTTACACGGGAAGCGCCCCAGCACGACGTGGGAGAATCTCTTTTATGATCACGAGTCAAGCGAGTGGGCGAAGTTTTGATGTCAGCAGATGAGATCCACCTACAAAACTGATCGACGTGCATCGGGATTTTGGGGCTGCCAAGTTGCCCGGGATTCAGCACAAAGGATAGCACCAATAGTTCAAGGCAAATCTGGGTCGTCCGATCCAGTTGAGACAGGTGGCATTCAATCGGCATATCGGGGATTGGTGTTTCGGAAGACAAGGAGCCTCCCATTCTTTACAGTTGAAATCGTCGATCGGCGAAACGTCGAAAGCACCTTTGGAGCCAAGCCCACGGTCCTAGCACCAGGTCACATCAAGCGAACCTATAAACGAGGGGAGCCCCCTTTATAATAGTGAATACTATCTGGGTCGTTCATCTAAAGGACGTGCGTCGCACATCCGTGTCACCTCGAAATTCAGGAGTTCGAAGGGTAAGCGCACCTTGTCATTTCACCTCTCGAAACCTTGAATCCCGAAACGCCGAAAATGCCCAAAATTAGGCTCATGGTTTTGGCGCCTAGTCATAAAGGAGCAGGCCTAAAGGAGGAGCGCTAATGTTTATCATTCGACAAGGCGGGCCCCAAAGCTCCAAGAGTGATCTTAGTCGTTCATCCTGGATGAACACGTGGTGTGCGATTAGGTCCTCCCGGCATTTTTCCCATCGCGATTTCAAAGCGTAAGGAACAGATCTCTCATATCCCCGAAGCGCGAAGCATCAAAGACGTCTCAGACCCAGGCCCGCAGTATTTCCGAATCAGTTCAGAACCGTCAGATCAGTGGGGGGACACGTGGCGACCGTTAGGTCCTCCCATCATTTCTCCCATCGTGATTTCGAAGAAAGAAGACTTGCTCCTTCATGTCCACGAACCCCGAAACGCCGAAAGCACTCTGGAAAATAGACGTAGGGGCACGGCCCATGGTCACTTGAGAAAGTAAAAAGGATTGTACAAAGGGGAGGCCAAAAGCACCGAATTGAGTTTCAGAAAGGGGGAACTGTGTTCTCCAGACCCTGATTCGACGTGATCTAAATCCCGGTACCTGCTGGGAATGAATGAAGAAGAGAGAGGGTGGTTGAAACCTCGCCTCACTCATTAATTGCAAAGTATGGATGCTCCAGCTGAAAGTCTACCCGAGAAGGTCCTCTGTACTGGTTCTTTTCATGGAATCCATTCCAAGTCCTCGACTCTCCAGGGAATTCTACACACGTTAATTTAGCATTTAAAGGCTCAGCTACCCCCCTGGCGCGAGCCATGCAGAATTAAGGTGGCGTATGACAGGGGAGTGCAGGCCAGATTTGATTGAAGAGACTCCTCATCCCAAAATTCCAGTAGGCCTCTGTTGGGCAAATGTTTAGAAGTATATATGCTTAGTTTTGATATTTTTCAATCTATCGATGGTAGAGCAAAGCTCCCGATTGTAATGTTTTAACAGGCACTCTAGTTTTCTGGTTATGCATCTGTATGTGATATTTCTTGTTTAATGAAAGACAGTTTCCTTATTCCATCTAGTTTTCATCTCATACTGAGGGAGTTCATGATTGACTGATTCACATGAATTATTGCAGTGGTGTTATGATAAAGGATTTATTGTGGCACTATTGTATTCTCTGGTTTTTTTCGTTTGAATGTAAGAAGATATTGCGTTTAAATGCCTTCTCCTACAGTCTGTTAGAAACCTGATGTTGACAATAGACCTTTGCATCTCTCTCATATAATTCTTCCCCCTACTCACCTTTACTACAACTCACTGTCTGGAGTATGTCTAAGACCTCACTTGCCCATGCATGTCTGGCCTAGTTTCGGAGTTGAAACAATATCGTCCGAGTTTACTTCCATTCGATCACCCCTTTCATACACAAATCATGACATAAACTGATGGGCGTCGGGCTCTGCTCCTACTACAATATAGGGGTGACTTCCATCGCCAACATTTCTGGCACCGTTTCCAGGGACAAAGTTGAAAATTTTCCCCGAGATTGAACGACATTTAACCTCTGATTCTAAAGGTGCATCGGGTATCAGAGCCTTTGAAGATTGCTACTATGCACCTGGCGACTCCATTGTGATGACTCCACTGTTGCGAACCTGCCATGTCAATTGTGGCTTTCAGAGGCAGGCACACGCGGTCCCATCCACAGCTGCCTCTAGCTACACCTGAAATTGATCGGGAGGTGGTTCTCAGAAAAGGAAAGGTCTCTAAAGGAGAAGTTATCGCCGCTGAACCAGGTAATCAGCCATCTCCTTCTGTAAGAACTCCATTTTCTCCTCCTTAGTTTCCTAGCAGACCGCTTTCTGAAGTTTCCCATTTTCTAAATTTTGGGAGTGTTCTTGTTGAGGTTTCCCCCCTGGCCTGGGATTAGAGGGAGAAATCCTTGTCACTCCCATTTCTCCTGAAGTTGTACCTTGGTGTAGACCCAGGACCACAGAATATTTCCCCACTCCTGGCTTTACCGCTCCTCCTCTGGTTACTATTTTCGCTTCTGCGCGAAGGGAAACATCAGTCGACTTAATCTCGCTAGCCTTCTCCCTAAATCCCCTATTGTTTCCCACTCCCCTTAGAATCTCATCCCAAGTATCCCCTTTTCGAGCTCCTTCTCCTCCGAGTTCTCCTCCACACAATATCCCTATGGCGGGAGAAAATCCTCCTATGACCAGGATGGAGACCATAATAGCCGCTAGGTATGCTCCCTTCGTGCTACTGCAGCCTCCCAATGCCCTCCCAGTAGATGGTTACCTCAAGCAGCTGCCCAAGTTTACAGATGAGGGGGACATAACTGCAAAAGAATACCTAGAAGCCTTTTACAGTTTCACTGATGATAATGTCATCATGCATGCAGACGTATGGATGAGGATTTTTGTCCATAGCCTTCAAGGCGAGGCTAGAAAATGGTTCAGGGCCCTGCCTCCTGGATCTATTGATGGGATCGAAGCTTTAGATAATGCCTTTTTGAGACAGTGGAGAGATAAAAAAGACTTCATGTATTACATGACAGAGTTTGGGTCTTTGAAGAGAAAGGAAGGAGAGTCTGTCTCCGACTTCTCCGAGAGATTTAATAAAATGTACAACAAAATCCCTGCTGAGATAAAACACTTTGAAGCTTCTGCAAAGATCACTTATGCTAGCGCCTTTGATCCCGATTTATGCCTCCTGTTGAGGGAAAGAAGAGCCACTACTCTGGCCCATATGCAAGATGCATCCATGGAGATAGAATCTAATATATTGGTTGTTGACCGACTCAGGAACACTTATGGTAGAAACATATCTAGGCAGAGGCCTAAAGCTTCCTCATCCAGCTCCTCTCCCCTTCCCCTTCAGACAGATGATACATCTAGAATACTAAAGTCAGTTTCTACTAGAATGGAAAGGTGGGAGTTAGAAGGTAAGCCCATGTACAGAAATCCCCAGAATGTTGATGGTAGAGGTTTCAGGAGACCTAATAACAATGGACCACGGGCCTTCCCAAAGGAACAAAGGGAAAAAGACAGAGAAGATCAAAGGATTCAAACCCCTATCCAAAATAACTTGGTTACTCATGAGGGAGGGGAGGAGATAGACGAGTTCGACCCCAAAATTCATTGTGTTGAAGAAGCTCCTCCTTTTCCCCATTTGACTCAGTCTTCATATGAAAAATCCCTGATGAACATCCAAATCCATGAGTTAGGTAAGGGAGAAAGGGTCGGTCACACCTCTAACAGATACAATCTCAGGTCAAGAAAGAACGAAGGAGACTTTGACAGCCAAGACTAGCCCCTCATAGCAGATAGGCCTACTAAATCCGCAGCAGCCACTACTAAAGAAAAGAAAACTCAGAGTGCTTCGCGAGCATCCAAGGAGCCTATCACTGAGGTAAGGGAAGATCCTAAGCCTATCCCCTCCTTCAATTTTGAGCATGAGATTCAAAAGATGAGAATTCCTATACCCCTATCTGAACTCGTTAAAAATGAAGATTTCAAAAGGTCCCTCTCCAAGTTGCTACAATCTGAGTCCCCCCAGCCTCCCTCTAACTCAGTGAACCTTCAAGATGAGAAACCAGTTGGCATCCTAGGTCCCATGGTAGAAGACAGAGATGATTCATCCCCTCCCTTCTACACCTCCCTGAACATACATGATAAAGTGTTGCATACATGCCTCATGGATTCAGGAGCTTCCCATAACCTTATGCCCAAGGTAGTCATGGAAGAACTGGGACTGGAAGTGACAAAGGCCTATCATGACTTGTACTCTTTTGATTCAAGGAGGGTATAATGTCTTGGAGTCATCAAAGATCTAGTGGTCTCTTTATTCCAGCTGCCCATGAAGAGTGTGGTCATGCACATTGTGGTAGCTGATGTTCCCCCCAATTTTGGCATGTTGTTGTCTAGATCTTGGATTAAAAGACTTGGAGGAATGTTACAGATGGATCTCACATATGCCATCATTCCAGTATTTGGAGGGGAACACAGGAGGTTGTACAGGGAAGCCCAGCTAGCCTATATTTTCAGTGATGAAGCAAACCCCACTAATCACCCCATCTTTGCACTTGACACCGATTTAGGGTCTAGTTTGTTGCAGATCACTGAAAATCTTGAGGTCCCTTTACAGATTAGAAATCAGCCCATTCTTGATCAGGAGATACCTCCTTCAACCACCTCTATTTGGAATATGTTTTTCGATGGAGCTTCTTCTAGCGAAGGCGTTGGCGCTAGAGTGGTTTTCATATCACCTTGTCAAGTGGTCATATATCTGTCATACAAGCTGGAGTTTGAAACCACCAACAATGTGGCAGAGTATGAAGCTCTGGTTCTGGGTATGAGGGCTTCAAAGGAAATGGGAATTAAAGAGATAGCAATATTTGGAGATGCTCAGTTGATTATCCAGCAAGTCAGGAATACTTATCGTGCTAATAATCCCCGACTCGGAAATTACATAAATGAAGTATGGGACCTGATTGATAATTTCTTCTTGGCTTTTAACATTTCTTTCATTCTGAGGGGAGAAAATACTTCAGTCGATTCTCTATCTGTCTCAGCTAGTTTGCTCAAAGTTCCTATGCCGCCTATGATCAATTGTGATGTTGAAATAATATATAGGCCCTCTGTACCAAACAATGTTAAGCATTGGAAGGTATTTGAAGATGATCTGGAAATCAAAAAGTTTCTCCAATTTGTTGATGAATTTTTTGCGTTGCACATTGATTGGGATCCTGACCCAGAAGGTGACCCTAACCCTGAGGTGTTTTTAAATAAAATTGTCAATCACCAGATTATTCAGCTGCCCAGCAATCACATTCCGAGGGGACTAGTCCCTTTAGAAAGATTGTTCGATGGAAATGATGTGGCAGTAAAGGGTAAGGTTTCAAATGAAGATCCTGATATAGCCAAATGCAACATTGGTACACAGGAGGAGCCTAGGTTTGTCAAATTATCAAGCAGTTTGACCAGAGAACAGAGGACCGAATATACTGAGTTGTTGAAAGAGTTTGCTAATGTGCTTGCATGGACATACGAAGACCTCAAGACTTATGACACATCTGTCATTGAGCACAAGATCCCACTGAAAGAAGAGACTAAACCATTTAGGCAGAAGCTAAGACAGATAAATCCCATGTTGCTACTTGTCATGGAGAAAGAAGTGAAGAAATTGCTAGATGCCCAAATCATTGTCCCCTTGAGATATTCTGAATGGGTGGCCAATTTGGTCCCAGTAAGGAAAAAAAGTGGAGAAATCAGACTCTGTGTTGATTTCAGGAACCTGAACAGGAGCTCAAGGAAAGACAATTATCACCTGCCCAACATGGAACACATATTGCAAAGGGTAACTGGTGCATATAGGATATCCATGATTGACGGCTTTTCTGGCTATAATCAGATATCAATCATGCCTAAGGACAGGGAAAAGACAGCCTTCACCACTCCTTGGCGCACATTCTTGTATGCCAAAATGCCTTTTGGATTAATTAATGCAGGAGCAACATTTCAGCGAGCCATGGACATAGCCTTCATCGGGGAGAAGGACCAGTTTGTGGTAATCTATATAGATGACATCACAGTCTTCTCCAGGTCGGACAAGGAGCACCACTGCCACTTGAGGAAAGTTTTTCTGAAGTGTCGGAGGTTTGGCCTATCCATAAACCCCAAGAAATATGTTTTTGCTATGAAGGAGGGGAATTTATTAGGCCATATAGTATCAGCAGAGGGAGTGAGGATTGATCATAGCAGGGTAGAGGCAATTCAAACCCTGTCACTTCCTAGATCCAAGAAGGAAGTTCAGGCCTTTTTGGGGAAGATTAATTTCTTGAGGAGATTCGTATCAAATTTTGTTGAGTTGGTGAAACACATCACATCCATGCTTAGGAAGGGAAATGAAGTGAAATGGATTGTTGAACCCAGGTAATCTTTTATCCAAATAAAAAGGTCATTGACTGAGGCACCTGTGCTGATCAGTCCTGACTATTCCAAAGAGTTCCTAATTTTCTCTTTTGCTTCTTTTGATACAATAGCAGCGGTCTTGTTGCAGAAAAATAAGGAAGGGCAAGAACAACCCATTGCCTTCTTCAGCAAGGCATTAAGAGATGCAGAGATCAGGTATGAAATCATGGAAAAAAAGGCCTATGCCTTAGTGAAATCTCTCAAAGATTTCAGAGTCTATGTCTTGCACTCAAGGGTAACCGCATATGTTCATTCGGATTTTGTGAACGACATCCTTGTGCAGCCCGATATAGATGGGAGAAGAGGCAGATGGATCGCTAGAATCCTGGAATTTGACTTGGAAATAAAGCCCACCAAGTTGGTTAAGGGGCAGGGTTTAGCCAAGCTACTGGTTGAGTCCAATTTCGAAGCCTTGGGCGTTATTTTCATCAATATCTGCTCAGGAATTCAGCAAGATGAGTTGCCCAGTCAACGCTCTCAGGAAGGCGTATTGCTGGCAGAGTGTGCCCGGTATCATGACATTTTGTACTTCCTGCAGGAGTTGAAGCCCCGGGATGGAATGTGTAAAAGTAAGGCAAGAGATTTGAATCTCAAGGCAGTCAGATATTGCCTCATTGGGAAAGTCTTATACTGGAGAGACCCTCTAGGATTGATGTTGAGATGTCTAAACCCACCAGAAGCCCAGAAAGTTATGTTTGATTTCCACAAAGGCCTTTGTGGGGGGCATCATTTCTGGAAGACCACAGCTCACAAAATCCTCAGGGTTGGGTATTACTAGCCCACTTTATTCATTGATGTCATCAGAGAAATCAGAGCCTGCATCAAATGCCAAACGTTCTCAGGGAAACAATAGCTTGGGCCACTACCACTGAAGCCTGTGATAGCTTCAACACATTTTCAACAGTGGGGGCTAGGATTTATCGGGGAAATCCATCCTCCCTCAAGTGGCCAGCACAGATGGATCCTGACTGCAACAGATTATTTCACCAAGTGGATAGAAGCTACCCCCACCAGAAGTACATCCCACAAAGTAATTATCAGCTTCCTGGAGGATATCATAGCCACATTTGGTTGTCCCAGTAGGATCGTCACTGATAATGCTACTTCTTTCAAATCTGAGCCTCTCATTAAGTTCTGTGAACAGCTCCATATCTCGCTAATTCACTCCACCCCTTACTATCCCCAGGGCAATGGTTTAGCAGAGTCCTCCAACAAGGGCCTGATAAGGATCATCAAAATACTATTGGAGGACAACAAAAGGGCCTGGGATTCGAAGTTGAAATTTTCTTTATGGGTTGATCGAGTGACAACGAAGAAATCCCTGGGCACCTCACCTTTTCGGCTAGTTTACGGAGCAGAGGCGGTTTTTCCCACTCAACTTGCCTTACCTGTGGCAAAGTTCTTTCAAGATTATGAAGGAGAGCTGGATCATTTGATTAGAAGGATTCATCAGATAGTAGAAGTACAGCAGATCAGGGAACAGGTGAGGGACACAGCTCATAGTCATCAGCAAAGAGTCAAGCAAGATTTTGACAGGAAGGTTAGGAAGAAGGAGTTCGAGATCGGAGATTTGGTACTTGAGTGGGATGCACCCAGACAGGATAAGGGAAAACATAGAAAGTTTGACACCCTCTGGATAGGCCCCTTCTGTTGGATTACTGAGAGGGGGGGGTGAATCAGTAATAGAGCAATTTAACCATATAATCCAAGTGTTATATCAATGAAGCATTATTATCCAATAACTGCAGAGTAAATAAGCAATGAACAAATGAACAATCATACACATACAC
>SNQJ01S0073713.1:10455-31743 GCA_010110895.2 Picea sitchensis
ATTTCCTTGATCTCTGCTAAGAAATGCAGGAAGGTGATCTCTCAGACGGGGAAGTTTGTCTTCTTCGTGATTCTCTCTCAGAATAAGCGAAAGGTCATAGCCACATATAGGGTTTCTGAAGCCGACCTCTCCACACAACATAAGAAAGTAGATAAGGTCATGGAAGATAACTAAAATATCTTCTCCTCACCTACCGGGGTACCTTTGCACTGCCAGGTCAAGCACCCCATTGATCTGACCCACGGTGCATCGCTTCCCAATGGGTCAGTCTATCGTCACTCTTTGTTAGAGAATGAGGAGATCAAGCGACAAATCTAAGAACTGCTCCACAAGGGGCACATCTTTCCCAGCTCATCACCCTGTGGGAGCCCAATCATGCTAGTATAGAAGAAAGATGGAACTTGACGAATCTGCATTGATTATCGGGATCTGAAAAAAATCACAGTCAGAAATCGGTGCCCTATTCCTCGAATCAAAGACCTCCTTGATCAACTCATGGGGAATAAATACTTCAGTAATATTGATTTGAAGTCTGGCTGCCACCAGGTCCCGATAGAACAAGCATATATATGGAAGACTGCCTGCAAGTCAAAGGAAGGCCTTTTTGAATGGTTGGTCATGCCCTTTGGTTTGACAAATGCTCTGGCCACTTTCATGAGGATGATGAACAATATCATGTGACCATTCACCAATAATTTTGTAGTGGTGTATCTGGATGACATTCTCATTTACAACAAGAGTTGGTTCGAACACTTGCAACATATTCAATAGGTTTTGCACACCCTGCGACAACACAAGCTATACACCAACTTGGAAAAATGCTCCTTCGGCATGGACAGGGTCCATTACCTGGGCTACATCATTGATCAACATGGTTTACATGTGGATCCAGCCAAGATCCAAGTCATTCGTGATTGGCTAGCCCCAACCATGCTCACTGAGCTTCAGAGCTTCTTGGGCCTTGCTAAATTCTACCGCAGGCTTGTGTTGGGATTCTCCCATATTGCATGGGCCCTTAGCCTAATCACCAGGGGTGGTGGTAAGAAATTTTTTACGTGGGGCTGGTCCCAACAATAAGCGTTCGATTATTTGAAGCAGCGCTTGTGCTCATCCTCAGTACTTTCACTACCAGACCTGCAACATCCCTTTGAGATCAAGATAGATGCTTCAGACTGTGTTGTGGGTGTCGTTCTCACTCAGCACAACCACCATGTGGCCTATCATAGTGAGACACTATACGATGCTATCTGTAAGTACCCTACTTATGAAAAAGAAATGTACTCCATTGTGCAAGCCAACCACCAGTGGAGACATTACATTCTTGGGAAGGAGACAATCATCCACACTAATCATAAGCCACTGCAGTTTATGCAGACATAAGGAAAATTTTAGAATGACCTCCATCAAAAGTGGTCCACATACTTGTAGCAATTCCACCTCAACATCAAGTATAAAATAGGAATCACCAATCGTGTCATTGATTTCCTCAGTAGACCACCAATCGCGACACTCACAATGGTGCTAGAATCTTATGGCCATGAGACCTCTAGATGGCCCCAACTCTATGAGACAGACCCGAACTTCGCCACCACCTACCAAATGTTGGGTGCAAACATAGTTGTCGATAATTTCTATCTTCAGGATGGGTTGTTGTGTCGTCTGGGCCATATCTATGTTCCATCAAGTGAGTGAGAGAAGATGATCTGGGAATCCCACTATAGTCGGGTGGTAGGACACTTCGGTGTCGAAAATATAGCGACGATGCTACAAAACCATTTCTACTAGCCGAAACTCTGACAGAAGGTCAGCAAGTATATCAGGACTTGCACTGCCTGTGTTATTACCAAACCAACCACTAAGAAACATGGCTTGTACACCCATCTTCCTACTCTTGAAATTCCATGGGAATCCATATCAATGGACTACATGTCGGGCCTCCCATCCACCAAGCGGGGAAATGACTGTGTTTTTGTGGTTGTTGGCCACTTTTCTAAGATGGCGATAATGGTTGCCTGGAAGAAGAGCATCACAGTAGAGGCCACTGCCAAGCTCTTATTTGAATGGGTATGGGTACATTTTGGACTCCCACAAACCATTGTATTAGATAGGGATAGTCGATTTCTTAGTACATTCTGGTCGAGCCTCTGGTCACTGCTGGACACCAAGCTAACCAAATCCACGAACTTCAACTCCCAGATAGATGGCCAAACCGAGGTCGTAAATTGAATGGTTGTGCATATCCTTCACATGTATAATTCAAATCACCCTCACACATGGGATGAGATCCTTCCCTATGCACAACATAGCTACAACCGAGCCCTGCATAGCTCAACCGACCACAACTCCTTTCAGGTGGGGTTAAGATTCCAACCAATGGGTCCCATAGATGTTTCACTTCTCCTTGCGGTCACCTCGACCGACTCATCTCCTGGTCCAACTGAAGCTGACAAAGCCACCCAGTTCATTGAGAGGATCCAACACATCCGCCAACAGGTTCAGGATATCCTAAAAAAGTCCAATGACAAGTACAAACAATGCCATGATCAACAACGTGTGCTACATAAGTTTCAGGTGGGAGACAAAGTTTGGTTGCACTTGTAGAAAGAAATCCTTACAGGACCCCATTAGAAGATTTTCCCACTCCTTTATGGGCCATACACCATCACCAAGTCCATGGGGGATAATTATTTTGAGCTCAACATTCCTCCTTTCCTTGGCCTGCACCCAGTATTCAACGTGGATCTCCTTGACCCTTTTTTCCAACCACTATTGGAAACCTCAGACGTAGTAGAACAGATGACACCAATAGACCTCAACCCCAACTGCATCCAACAAGAATTCAACGATCATATTGTGGACACACAAATCAAGGGAAATCGACAGCAAAGGATCCAGCTTTATCGAGTCGTCAAAGCAAGACAACTCTTGCACCAAGGCAAGTGGCTCACCCCGGGCCAAATTCAACAGAAATTTCCTCATCTGATGGGGGAAATCAATTCAATGGAGACCATTGATTCCTAAGGAGGGAGGATTCATATATATGGGTATCAGTGGCCACCCACCTTTTCCAACTGGCTCAAAACAATTTTCTGGCAATTTTGGCAATTTAATATTTTTAGCAGTTTTCACTTTCGGGGCCATTTTGAGGGCCTAAATGATTTTTTTTCAAGATAGAGCTTCTCAACGATTCCCTATAGAATAATTGAGGCCCAAAAATGAATCTTCTCGATGATACCTTTCCAACGGGATATTGTATGCCTAAAACGGAGATCGTATGCAAAAGTTACGACCCCGAGAAGTTAATGTACTAACTTACCCAAACGAGGATCACATGACTTTTGGCGCTTCATCTCCTAGTGTTAGGTTTTTGGATGTCTAGGGTTTTTGGAATTCCTGTTTATTGTAAAATGCCTTCATAGCCTCATTGTAATGATCTTCTTGTGAATGAGCGCAACCGTCACATCTCTTCTCATAGATAAGCCACCACCATTCCATCAAGCTTGTTTCCACTGCATTTTACAGCTTCAGCTTATTTCATTATTGAATAGAAAACCAATTTTACTGTATCTCTGTTATTTTTTGTTAAGAATATGTTAATAATCTGTATTCATTCGTTCTGCTCATAAAATACGGATACAAAATACTTTGTTGGACCATGCTAAAGATTCCTTCAACCTCTGAGCAATGGAAAATGTCTTCCAGAACAACAAGTAAGCAATCATAGGACAAAATGTTTCTTAGGGTTTTGCTGCAGGTAAGTTTTATAGTATTGCAGAGGCTAAGATGTAAATTGAAGCTGGAAGATTGGATGAAATGATGATGAAAAGGATGAATGAATTCTGAACAACCATATTTCAAAGAAACTTTGCAAAACAGAGAGTTGGCAACACTAGCTCGATTTGCAGTATGTAAAATCATGTAGAAAAATATATCTCTTGATGAATAAATTTTTTTGAAAATGATGGAATTTTGAATATAAAGTAATGGTAGATATCATATGGTTTTTACCCCTTGCTACATAAAGTTGAACCATCAACCTTCAAGCGTTTAACTTGGCACCAACCGTTCTAGGAGAGTGTGCAACACATCTTATTTATGACTTGACAAGATGCTTTAGGTGGCTGGATGAATGTCTAAGACCCTTTGGAAACGTTTTGGATGACAACAATTTATGGTGACCTTTACTTTCCCTCTTGTGCTAATAATGAAAACCACCATCATGAAACCAAGATTAGGAAAATTTGTTTTGATCATCTTTAGACCCAAGGTTAAAATCAATACCTTGATTTATTAACATGAAACATGACTCAAAAAACTTTGATAACATGTACATCCTATGTGTTAACATTTGGCTCCACAGGGGATGGAGACCTCCCTGTGAGGCTCCAAGAACATTTTTAGTTGCAGTGCCTTTATCCATTGGGATACAAATCCATAACCCTACTCATCCATAATATAAAACAATCTTCCAATCAAACTGAAGAATACATGTTTCACTAGTGCCTCCATTGGGCTATGGAGTCATTATTCCTGATCTACTGCAAACCAATAAACTAAAAACCAAATGCTCATGGTGTGAGATTATTTATGTATAGATCCTATTTCTAACCAAATGAAACTTTCTTTGCTTATGTATATACAAATTTCCAAAAGAATCATTCAAGAAACAAATTGCTTGACCTACCTTCTTGTTCACTATTGAAAGTATAAGAGAAAAATAGTAGGTATAACAAAAATTCAATGAACAGTTGGTACCTAATATTTAAAACATGTAGCATGCCAAAACCTGTAGCTCTTGGAGTTTTGGATAACAAGGACTCTAACAAATCTGCTATTGGATCATGAAACTCATGACAAGACATTTCCATCTGATCCAAAGGACAATATTTCCACTGTGTTGAATCCACTACATGAATAACATTGTTACCATCCTCATGCTTCAGTTGAAAACAAGATGATTTATGAGTATCCTATGCTCGTAATAATGCATCCTGGACATGAACCACAATATCTTCTTTTCCCTTCAAATAATCTAGTCCATGACTATCATATATATGATGTTCAAAATATCTAGAAAAATAAAGAATTAGATGCTTATGGTCTTTAATATTATTTTCCTCATAATCATCAAACAAAGAATGATCATTGTAAGTTATGGTTTGAGAAACATTTTCAAAGTCCTCTTGCATAATGGTTTATGTCTGCTAAAAATAAATAAGATCTGCATACTCATTTTCATACTCATCATAAATAGGAAGATCCTAAAATGATGTAAGTTCAAAGACCTGTTTATCATACTTCTCTTCAATCACAGGTGAAAACACATCATAGGAAACTTCTTGAAAGACCGGAGGAAAATATTCTTCTACAACTATTTCTTAATGACAAGCATAATTTTCATAACAATCATATGATGACGTGTACATTTTTTCTTTGTTATATGAATACTCAAAAGAAACAACTTGATCTTCATAAAAAATTGGAGTAGCCTTTGCATCATAGTCAAAACTGCTAGAGCGATTTGTGTCAAGGACAAATGTGCCTATATTGTTGCTATCTGCAACATCCTTATCATTAATACAACGAATAAAATCTTCTTTAAAAACTAAGGAACTAGAGAAGGTTTTACATGGGGATGACTCCTCCTCTACATGCTCAATAGTTTTTTCCACTTCATCCTTATAACCAAAAGAATTACTAATTGGATGTTGGATGTATAATTCAAATTATTTACAACAGTTTTCAAAAAGAAGATCAGTCAGATAAAATCTTTTGCAATGATGATGAAACATGGTGTGAAACTCTTGTAGTGATGAAATACTTGAGGGAGGAAGAGATCCACACCAATCATGAGATTTTCCCTCTAAGGAGTATCTAAACAACTTGATCAAGACATATTCATGTATAACTTTCAATTTAAGAATGCACTTTTGAAAATTTAATAAGAACTTAGCTGGCACTTCCCAATATTCTCATATAAACCTAGGAAGATGACCTTCCCATTCTCTTCTATCAGGCACATGATTTGGAAAACTAGATATATTTGCAAAATCACAAAATGCATACCTCTGAGAAAATATCTTGTCCATTTCAAACTAGTGAAGTCACCAATAGATTCATCTGTGATGAATATAGAGTTTCCAGGTAGAAGATTACATTCAAACTAGTGTCTTTCTCCTATCTACCATCAAGAGCTGGATCTATTCTATGTTGTTCTCCCAGGGAACATCTTCAACTTCATCCTTGACAACCATGCCAAAAATGTTAGCACTATAAGTCACTCCAGACTGCAGAAAGAGTGAGCCCAATTCCCATTTAGATATAAGTGATTAAATTAGGTTTAAACTTAGGTGGGTGAGCAAGGAAGGGCAATAAGGAGGGTAGAAAATTGTCTACAAAGTCATTCCATTGGGCATGGAGTCAATACGTCCTACAGATCAAATGCACTCAAGATGCCAACCAAACCAAAAGAGCTATAATTTATGGATGAAGATATAAGGAAGATAAAATAAAAAATAAAAAAAATTGTAGCTCATGAATCTCCTTCCCATGAAAAACCATTGATATTCAAGGCCTGCAATTCCATTCAAGCAAGATGAAAAGGTAAAATGATAATAAAGAACACAAAGTATAATGAACAACTTTTATGAATCTATAATGGTGATCCAGATTTTATGAGCAAAATGAAATGAACACAGATTATTAAAATATTCTTAACATAGAATAACAGAGACATAGTAAAACTGGTTTTCTATACAATAAGGAAATAAGTTGAAACTGTAAAATGCAGCGGAAAACAAGCTTTTTGGAATGGTGACGACTTATCTCTGAGAAGAGATGTGACAATTGCGCTCATTCGAAAGAATACGATTAAAATGAGTCTCTAAAGGCCTTTTTACAATAAACAAGAATGTATAAAACCCTATACATCCAAAAACCTAACCCTAGGAGATGAAGCACCAAAATTCATGTGGGCCCCGTTTGGGTAAGTTAGTACATCAACTTCCCGGGGTCGTAACTTTTGCATACGATCCATGTTTTAGGTGCACGATGGCCCATTGGAAAGGTATCACCAAGTATATTCATTTTGGGGGCTCAATAAGAGCCTTCAACTATAATTGAGAATATCGATCCCGGAAAACCTTCATTTAGGCCCTCAAAATGGCCCCGAAAGTTAAAAACTGCTAAAAATAGTAAATTGCCAAAATTGCCAGAAAACTATTTTGAGCAAGCTAGAAAAGGTGGGTGGCCACCAATATCCATGTGGATCAAATGGCATAAATTCCTACATCACATAACCTCAGGCTTACAAAAAAAAAAAAACAAAGATAAATTGTCCCTTGTAGCTCTCTCAATTTCTCTCTAGTCATGAACCCCCCTCTCTAAGAGATCCCTCCTTAATTAAATAGAAAATAACATAGAAATATGCTTAGGAGTTTGCATACCATATATTTCATTAGATTATGGGACTTGGAGAGAGGTGGCAACAATCAAAGAGACAAAAATCCAACAAGCTGCTAAATTTTAGGAAGTTGTTGGAAGTCATTAATAAATTTGTTGCCAACTCACTGCATGAGGTTTTAATGGACCTAAATATTAGGTGTAGGTGTCCTTTATAATCTAATTGATATTTGAGAAGTAATTCAAACCCTCCTTGAAATTTGGAAACCCTCCCATAGCTCGGATTTGTTAGTATGTTAGAGTTCGCAATGCCTATGCATAATGTGCTGTGAAATTTCCTTTAGATGGTAATTTTATCATTTCTCCAAAAATATGAAACGGGACTGGATGAGTTTTTGTAATCAAGTCAAACACATCATTTTTTTCATCCAAACAAAATTTCAGAAGAACCTAGATCGTGATTCGAAATTTATGATTAAAACAAGACTCTATTGTGTGCTAATTGCTACAAACTATCCCAAATTACCAGTTCGTAGTGCCAATGAGTCCAGACACTGCGAACTTTCCTGTAGTAGTGTATTTGCTTCAAAAAGGATTTAAATGATGCAATAAATGTGCCAACCTACCAAAATAATCTGTTGGACCATGCTAAAGCTTCCTTCAACCTCTAAGCAATGAAACATGTCTTCCAAAACATCAAGTAAGAAATCATAAGACAAAAAATGTTTCTTAGGGTTTTGATGCAAGTAAGTTTTACAGTATTGAAGAGGCTAAGATGTAACTTGAATCTGGAAGCTTGTATGAAATGATGATGACAAGGCTGAATGAAGTCTGAATAACCATATTTTGAAGAAACTGTGCAAAACAAAGAGTTGGCAACACTAATTCGGTTTACAACATGTAAAATCATGCAGCAAAATAGATCTCTTGATCACTAAAATGGTTTGAAAATGATGGAATTTTTAATATCAAGTAATGGTAGCTAGCATATGATTTTTACCCCTTGTTGCATAAAGTTGAATCGTCAACCTTCAAGCGTTTAATTTGGCACCAACTGTTCTAGGAGAGTTTGCAGCACATCCGATTTATAACTTGAAAAGATACTTTAGGTGGTCGGATGGATTTCTAAGACCCTTTGGACACTTGTTGGATGAAAACATTTTATGGTGACCTTTACTTTCCCTCTTGTGCTAACAATGATAACCACCATCATGACACCAAGACTAGGAAAATGTATTTTGATCATCTTTATACCCAAGGTTAAAATCAATAACTTGATTTATTAACATGAGTCATGAATAAAAAACCTTTGACAACGTATACATCCTATGTGTTAACACAATCCATTATCTCTCTTCCCCGCAACATGTACAAAGCAAGGAATGGGATCCCCCTTCTCTATACATAGTCCCTTAGGCCTTCCCACTTCCATCCAGGGCTCTAGTGCACTCAGTTGGCCAGGAATATCACAGTTGGGGACTCCAGTAACTCTCATTTTCTTTAGGAGTGTTCACAACAACCTTCACAAGGCTCTTGAGAGATTTCCTCAAAAGGAAATTCTCCACATGCACCCAACCCATTTGTATAGGCACATGGGCCACATTTCCAACATCAACGCAACTCAATAATGGCTTCCTTCAAGCACAACATCGATGGTGCTATTCCGAGCACTCAACTCCTCCTTTACTACCCAAAAATGATCATGTAAAACTCTCCTCTTTTTCCATACAAATTTCGTTTTCTTCTATGCATGTTGACTTTCATACTCACCATTGTTGATTTTACTTCAACCCCATCCTTCAAATAACTATGGTATGTGACTCACACCCACCAACCATTCTTGTAATAACTCTAGAAAGAAAAAAAAATATAATTCATGCAAATCAGTAAACACATACCTCTGTAGGTACTAACACAATGTATACCTAGAACCCTTATTGTCTTTCTGCGCAAACTCCAATTTCTTTTTCTCTAACCATATTTCAATATCTTTCTTCATAGGATTCCATGGCCTGAACATCCCTTTCTACCATTGCATCTTCTTCACCAAACCCTTTCCTGGATCGCCTTTTGAGTTATAGCCAACAACAAAACCATTTGTTGGAATTATGGGTTGACCCGGGTTCTACCTTAGTTCTCCAAAAAAAACCTTATCACCATCGACCCTTTCAGTAAACTAGAAGGCTACACCACACACAGATTGCACAATGCAGTCTCACATGAGATGGTTTATGGGTGACTGAAGGAAGCACATTTCTGCATTCATGGAAGGGATTGCAGGATGTTCTTTATTACTTCTTATTTATACTTAACCATGCATTCTATTATAATATTCATCAGATCCATTCATTCATTCATTCATAACATTTATTATTAATATATATTCTAGTGTGTGCTATAACTAAATCCATTCATTCATCTATATAACCATTCAATAATAACTGCAGAAAGAGTAAAACATTCATACACATTGCACACAAGGTTTTACCGTGGTTCACCCCCCCTGGGACTACGTCCACAAAGATCTTCTACTTATTTTTTATTCATCAAAATGCGTTGTGCGTGTTACATCATAGTAAAGAGTAGTTAGGTGGACCAATATCACACCAAGCTCCACATCTTGTGACATCACACTCAATTACTTCTACCTCATCTGAGATCTACAACTTTCAAAACAGACTTCAACTCACAAAGACTCCAAAATAGGTTCTCCAAAAACTATGACAAGATACTTCTAAGGATTGATAGATAGATATGTCTCATAATACTTTCTATATCTTCTATTTATATTACAAAAGTGGGTTAAAACCCTTACAATACATCCTAAAACCATAACCCTAACATAGTTAGGTTTGTCCACATTTGTGTTGAATTTCCACAAATCCTATCGTGCGCGCTTATTTTCCTCAAAATGTGGCATTCTCTCTTTCTTAGTTTGATATGCCTCATTTGTTGTGTTGTTCTCCAAACATTCCTACTCCAACATTTATATATTTCAAAAAATACTAGCAAAGGTTGGCTTTGTGCTTCCACATGACTAACAAAGGTTGGTTGTTTAACTCATTATGACTTGCAGGGACGAGGGTCTTTCCCCCAACATGACTTGCATAGGTTGGGTGTTGGTATTCAACATGACCCACAGAGGTTATTGAACTATCTCCAACATGAGTCGCAAAGATTGTTGAACTAGTTCCAATATGACTCGTTGTGAATGGAATTTTTCTTCCATAATGACTTATAGAGGTTTGTTGGTCATCCCCGATATAACTGACAAAGTCAAGTGAGAGGTCTCCAATGTAACTAGAAGAGGTTGGTGGTTTCTTTTTCTTACCCTTCCTCTTTTTATTCATTTTAGACTTTGGGTTACTATTAGAAATAATTTCACCAGAACAGGGAGAAGGAGAAGGAGTAAACTTTGTGGATGCAGAAGGTGAAGGATTAACATCCATATGATTCCCATGACATAGAGTGCTTATCTTAGAAGCATCAAGAGAATTTGGGACATTCATTGCTATCCACAACCAAACTGGTGGTCCTACATTCAACCCATGAGTGTTCAAAGTGGCCATCAATGTGGCACCAACGTTTCCAACGAATGAAAAAGAACAAGAATACCCTTGGGAAGGGTTCCCTTGGTTAGTTTCCTCAAGAACTTTGGCCATAACTTTATTATGCACATGTTCATCCCTTGCAAGATTTTTCATGTCCATAAAAGTCTCATGCACTAACTCTGGTGAACTAGCGGTATAAAAACCCACGCCTTATAAGAGGTGGCTCCACACTTTCAAGAGAAATACCAAGGGTCCTTCCCAACTAGCGAAGTGGTTGGTTGACCACCTTGAATCAACGATCCAAAATCGATGATGTTGACACAACCTAAATCCAACTATACAAAGAAGAATGCCACTAAACATTCCTAAGAGAAACATCACTAGAAAACAAATTCTCCAAAACTTCATACTAGTTGGATAAGGTCATGAGTCCAAAGAAATGAAAAATTGGAAAGGACCTTTCAAAAAAAGGCATAGGTTGATTAAGTCTCGTGGACCAATGAATGAAGGAGTGAGAAGAAGTTATCCCGAACTCCATTAACCGATCTTATTTGATGAAAGCACCCATGATTCATGGGGAACCCTCCAAAAATACTGAAAAGTGTGATATGAAATATTTTGTAGGTACCATGGGAGACCCTCTATAGTCACCTCTAAGATCCCTAGGAAAATAAACTAAGGTCACCAACTCGCAGTCAGCGTTTGAGGGGTATAGTTGACAGTCGAGATCAAACATATGGGAAGGGTAAATAATCCCAAAGCCTCAAAATCATATCCTCTCATGGAGGTAAGGGAATTGATGAAACCCCCAATATACAATCTATTAACTACGCTAAATTAAGCTTCATAGGGGTTCTCTCCTCAGCTCTCCTTTGGGCGACCTCGTGTTTGACTCTTGTGTTAGAGGATCTTTCTGGATATACTTATATGACAGTTGGGTTTGAAATATCACTAGCTTAGACTCCTATGTCTATTCACTATCCTTGGAGAGTTATCTCTCCAATCCTAATCTAGGTCCCTAACCCTAAACTTGTTTATCAACCCTAGAAACAAAGTCTAGTATATTTTAAATTTGGTGTTTGTTTTAGAGGCTATTCTTACTCAAAAGGGTATGGAGTGAAAATGATGTTGTTTCAGACTCTTGAAAAAATGAAACTTATAAGAAAAATGGAAAATAAAACTTTACACTAATTCTTTAATGAAAAATATTTTCAAAAAAAAAAGAAAAATGCATGAACAATCCTTCAAACCTTTAAATGCAAGTTTTTTCTTCTCTGACACAAAATGCACAATGCAACTTTCAAGAGAAATAAAAGAAGCAAACATAAAGATTTTATTTCTTATTTTTCTTTTGAAATGATATCAATATGAGAATAAAACAAAATCCTATTCTAATATCTTTTTATTTTTCAAATAAAAGTGCAAAGAAAGAAAGAGACCTAACTAGCAAAAAACTAGGTTATTTTTTTTGTTTTCCTCTTCTTTCTTTCAAAGAAAAACTAACAAAGGATGATAAATAAAGTTTTTTTTTTTAGAAAAATCCAAGGAAAACACAAAAGAAAAGTGTCTAAATCAAATACAAACTCAAGTTTCAAACATGACCACAACAATGACCATAAAACATAGATCTTGAGAACAAGACTAGTCTTATGGAAGTGAAATCCAAGAGATAAAATAAAGGAAAATAAGCATCCAAATATTTTTTTTTCTCCTCAAATATGATACTGTATCCACCTACCAAGTCCCTAAAACAATTTCATCCAAATCAAAGTCCAAATGGCCCCTCAAATAGTCAAAACATGGCCCAAAAAAGGCTGAAAATGGTGAAAAAACACCTTTTAGGGGTTGTACATCACTCTCTCCATTGTAGGTCACATATATAATCTCATGTATGAATTGTTTTTCAATAAAGTCACATATGTATCTGAATGTACTCAATCAATCTCGAGTACACCCCAAAAAAGAACCCTCATACTTGAGGGGGGAGGGTTGGAAGACTTAGAAAATATTAAAGAAATCAAGAGAGTGCTAAATCAAGGTTCAAAACACAAAATAAAATTCAAAATAAATGCACCTAACAAGAACCCTATAATGACCCAAAAATGGGAGAATCCCTAGTGGAGTCACCAATTCTGTTACGGGAAATTACTCCCTATAGTCTTTGGGTGAGAACCACAACATATCATAAGCAAATGAAACTTATCTTAGAATCTAAATACACAATCAATTAGGAATAAATACCTACAATAACTAACTTTTAGAAAAAGGGAAGAAGAGTGCACCTAGAATCCTATGTTTGAAGTAGATCCAACTTGATGTATTTTACTAGGGATTTCCTTCACAACAAGCCTTTGAAAATTTTGCAAACAAAGAAAAATGCAACTAAGAAAGTAGTTATTCACCAACTAAATAATTGTAAATAGTTTAGATTCAATGTTAGATTCGAAATAGAATGCATGTAACATCATCATAATCATAAAATAACACCAATAATCAGAAGAGAATGAGAGTTATTTTATTGATGACAGAAAAAGGGGTTGGTTTCAACCTATAACCATTGCGATACCGTCCTGAAACTAGGCTCCAATTTCCTCCAGCAAGGGTTGACAATGTATAGGAGTGCCTCCAACACTCTTCACTCTAGCCGGTCCAAGGAAGAAAAAGGTGTTCTTCCTGACAATATAAGGTGAATGCAAATTCTTGAAAGAATGGTTTCCAGGAAGAGGGGACAATCTTAGACACTAGGGAAATAAGGCACTTGCAGGATAATCTTCAAAATTCCAACATAATGGTGTATTTCATAGCCATCTTGGTTATCCTTTTCCTCCAACCCGATGCTCTCTTTTATAATCCATTTTGATTTTTGGAGTCATTATGTATGAGCTTTAGGAAGTTGGGGAATGGAAAAACCCATAAACTATGCTTGAAATCTCACGATTGTATTTTTTGAGCCAAAATTAACATGTACGCGGGTTGCTAACAGGGAAACCACATATGTACGTGAATTGCTTTAAGGAAAGTTGGGTACACTTTGATAAATGGGGTTTTGCAGTAAGTTTTTGAGGATGAAAAAGGGAATTTAAGTCCTACAAGCATCTAAAGGGATGTAACATATGCCAATGAGTCATCATATGCATGTGTACTGGAAAATAATGCTATAACAACTTCTCACACCCACCCTCTTACATGAATTCAAGGTTTGAGTATCTAACCAGTCAAATGGAGGATTATATGGTAAAGGAACATTAACTCAAGAAAATGACATGGGTTTCTTTTGGATCCCCTTTTAGCCCCCTCTCTTGTGGAATCATAGCCCCCCATTGTTTACGTCCCTCATATCACAACCAACAATTATTAATTTTATCAATTATTTCAATGTACATAATATACTATTCTCCCCCTACCATATTAATCAATATGGAATCTTTTCCCCAAACATATCGACTCTCCAAACTAAATCACATTTATGAAATTACATTATAATCTGTGAGGATTGAAACTAGGGAAATTACACTACTTCTTCCAAACAACCGTCTAACTTGTCAATGCATATGGAAAAAATGGTAGGGGATAGGAGCAACCTTTCTTAACTCCTATATTGCAATTAAATTATTTCAATTGGTCCTTAGTGTTCACGAACTTAGCCATAACATTATCAACCTTATGGAAACGAATCTCAACTTCAAAAGAACTTTTATCTCTTCTAACCTATTCCAAAGGTTAGTCTTGTGCATTGTGTCAAAAGATTTTCTAAAGAAAATAAAACAACACAAGATATTGGTTTTATTAATCTGGCACTCCTATATAATGATTCTAAGTGTAACAAGGTGGTCCACAATTGAATTATAACTCTTAAATCTAGTTGGGCCTTTATCTCTTTTTCATGGATTTCTAGCCATACATTGATCTCATTTTCCAAAAACATTTCATGAAACTTGGCTAAAAGGGGGCTACTCATAATGCTTCTATAATCAAATGGATTGTTTTTATCTCCACTTTTAAGAATAGGTAAAGTGAGGCTTTAATTTTAGGGTTTAAGGAAGCCCTACTTGACTGCTAAATTGTGTTGATATTTTACCACTTCAACCCAACACCCGACAATTAGCTAAAAATAAAATCACTTTATCTACTAAAATCATAGATGAACAATCAACTAAATATGCAGTGGAAGACACCAAACTCTCACACACAATACACCAATATTTTATGGTATAAAACCATGGAAAACACCTAGAGGGAAAACTAGTTCCAAGATGCTTTTATTAAGGTCAAATCAAAGCTCATATGGTAGGAAAAATGGCCCACTAAGAGAATATACACTGTAGATAAACCTAGAAATGCATGTGTTGTTGTACGACCCTATACCAACATGTTTCCCGAGGTGGACACATCATTCCTTCAACAAACCTACATACATACACGACTATTTCCAATGAGAGCCACGTACATGTACACAAACTTTGTATGGAAAATTCCATATGACGCTACGCTTTCCTATGATTTCTATCAACTGAAACCCACTTGCGGCTGCGTCTGCTCTCTCTTCTCCTTAACCTATATGATC
Source organism: Picea sitchensis (assembly GCA_010110895.2). Taxonomy (NCBI): domain Eukaryota; kingdom Viridiplantae; phylum Streptophyta; class Pinopsida; order Pinales; family Pinaceae; genus Picea; species Picea sitchensis. The sequence goes on from SNQJ01S0073713.1 coordinate 25,972, forward strand.
TCTATATGAAAGTCCTTCTTCACCTATACAAAATCTTGAATCACGGTTCTTCATGATCCAACCCTCTCTGCAACAACACTTGGACAAAATATCTTCACCTAACTTGTGAGATCTCCTCACTCTCATGTAAGAAAACACCCTTCTCTTCTTCTACATCCCTCACACTAGAAAAAGTCCTTCTTTTTGTATCCTTGATCTTGGTATCTCACCAAAATTCTCGACCTTGATCTCTCACCAAAGCATCTCACAAGTGTATCTCACACAAGTGTGTTCCTCCTTAACCCTAACCTTTATTTTATAATCATGAGTTATAATCTAAACCTAATATCCAAAGTGATTGACAATTGAGATTACTTCTCACATCCACTTAACACTTACATGCTTAGATTAGATGCCAATTATTTTTAGCACTTTACTTAAATAACTCAACTAACCAATAAAAAAACTTTTAATTTAATCAATTCCTTCTAACTAAAGTAACCTCAAGGAAAGAAGGATTTCGATGATTTCCACATGCTAAACACATGCCAATGCAGAAGTACTTGTCTGATGCTACCACTAACATCAACACCCCCTCTTAGAGAAGAAGGTACTTCTCCCACCTGGAGTTGGCTCTAGCTTCTCTACCGTATCTGCTACTATGCCTACTCTCCAATCCACCTAATTGGTTTCTCCCTCTAACATAGAAGTTATCCCTGCCATCATGATTTGACTTGTATTCAAAGATTCATTGTGTCTCATCATCCTCCTAGAATACGCCTTCTCCTGAGAATCCTACATGGCCATATTTTACCATGACTCCTTCTTTAAAAACTTATAAGGATTATCCTTCCCACCTGAACCTAAAGAATGAATCCCTATGAACTTCTCAACCTTCAGAGCTACTTGATCCTTGTTCTCTTCCACTATGTTTCTAAATTTTGCTCACATAGGCTGGCCCTTTATCCTATACAAGTTTCTTTGTCTAAATCCAAATACAATTACTTTTTTTGAGATAATCCTATGGGATTGATCAATCCATTTCCATCCTAGAACACTATGTCAAATCCCTTTTTCTTAATCAGTGAGTGTTGGAGAAGGAAATTTTTGGGGATCAACGTAGAAAATGAGGCAAACAAATGGACCAAAGGAAGTAGCGCATGCCAGAGAATGAGGAGAAAGAAACATGCAAGAAGGAAAATAAAGTAGTGCACTAGGAAAGAAGGAAGATCGATGTATAGTCAAATAAAGGAATAGTTGGATAGAAGAACAACCACGCACAAGACAGTTGGAAAGTGGGAAACTGGAGTCCACTTAGAATTAGGGTTTTTGGGTCATAATGTAAGGGTTTTTACCCATTTTATATTATAAATAGAGGATGTATGAGGTAGCTAGGGAAGGAATAAATTAACAATAATTGGGAAGAACCTACATTTGGAGAATTTATTTGATTTCTGAGTCGAAATACTTGTTTTGTTGAGAGTTGTGGAGCTCGGATGGACTCAATTTTTAGCTATAATTGGGGGTCAGGTCGCAAGCTATGGATCTTGGTTCAATGTTGGTCCACCTCACCCCTAAAATTATGTGCATTACAAATGAAACCTTTGATGTAATACATACATTGCTATTTAATGAAGAATGAATAAAGCATAAGATCTTTGTGGACCTTTGTGGGGGGGGTGAACCATCATAAAATCTTGTGTTGCAATGTGTCTGAATGTTTTTTTTTTTCAATTGTGAATGGATAGATGAATTCATATGTTAGAGTTGGTTTACGACACGCACTAGAATAATCATGACATATAAATGTTATTGAATGAAGTAAATAGTAGATATGATGAATGTCATGGTAGAATGTATGTTAAGATAGAACTAGAAGTAAAAATAACATCCCCAATCCATTCCCTGATTTTAGACACTCAGGTCATGCAATCACCCATAATCCATCTCATGTGAGACTATTTTGTGCACTTTGTGCACAGTGTAGCCTTCTGGTTTACCAAAAGGGCCGATGGTGAAAAGGGTTTTGTTGGAGAACTAAGGTATAACCCAAGTCAACCCATAAATCCAACAAATGGTTTCATTGTCGACTGGAGCTATGAAAAACATCCTGAAAGGGGTTTGATGAATAAGAATGCATTGGTAAAAAGGGATGTTCATGCCATGGAATCCTACGAAGAAAGAGATTGAAATATGGTTGGAAACAAGGCTTCTAGAGTTCACATATAAAGATAATAAGAGTTCTAGGTATACACCGCGCCAATATCTACAGAGGTATGAGTTTACTGATTTGCATGAAGCATATTTTTGTTATTTTAGAAATTTATTATAGGAGTGGTTATTGAGGTTGAAGGATACCCATCCGACTAATTGGATTAGGCTAGTAGAGTGGACTGCAGATAATATTGTACGATTGGAAAGCGTTAATAATAAATTCACACGCGCGTTAATAAGCGTTAATAATTTGCAGTCGATACAACAAAGTTGTATACTATTGTACATAATTATTTCTTGAAGGGACCCAGAGGGAGGTACATTAGGTCACTTTACACATCGATAAACATTTTATTGCATGATAAAGGCATGATGATCATGGCATCAGACAACTATATCACTCTACACACATGGGAGAACTGGGGAAGCACTAAGGAAGATTTGAGATATGGAGAAGGCTATGGAGAGTAGCCATAAGAAGGAATAAATGGACCATATCATGATGGATGAGGAACAAACCAGGGAGATATTGATAAAAGCAGGAGTGATGCATAGAGGACGAACCTACCAGTATAATATGAATACTAAGAAGAGGGCAGTAGTCGAGTGAGAGGGCTTGGATATTAATGAGGAAGAGATAGAGTATCTTCATGCCATGGGGAGGATTGAGGATATATTGCATGCCACATATGAGAGGAAAACCATAGTTCTTAGGTCTGACGCAGAAGAAGGCTCTCCATTCTAGATCTGAATTAGTGTGAAACCCACAACCCCATGTGCATCTATGACATCTGAAGAAGAAAAATCGGTTAACCATTAAGTGATTAGTGGTAGAATAATTTTTACAGGACGTGGGTCTAGTGGAAAATCAAGCAAAAGTGTGATTTTATCAAGTAAAAATCAAGTTTCTAAACTGCGCAAAGGTGGTAGTACAAAAAAATTCACAATGGTAGGAAAAGATACAATTATAAGTTTACCAAAGTTCCAAGGAGATGGGCCAGATGACCCAAATAAGAATTTGTTTATCTGTGAGAATATATGGATAGCTAAGTGGATTACAGATGAAGATACAAAGGTTGCTAAGTTGGAAATCACATTCATAGATTGCGCCTTAGACTGGTACACGGGTCTTGCAACAAATAACCCGATAGGAGAACCTACAACTGTGGCACAGTTGAAGAGGCAACTAATCAATGAATTTCATAATCCAAGGTCAGAGGACCAGTTCATGAGTGAGATGATAGAGATTAAGAAGAATCCAGGAGAATTAGTCTAGGAGGTAGACCAGTGGTTCAAAATAATAAAAGGTAAATTTAAGTTCCCTATTACTGATATGCAACATGGAAACGTGTTTGTTAACTGTTTATTGACACATCTGAAGTATCCTTTAAGACAACAAAAGTTCCAGATTCAGGTTGAGGCTCTATAAGCAGACTTACAATTAGACGAAAATTAGTATAAGAAGAAAGATCCAGCTATGGAAGAGTTGAGACAATATTTGAAGAACTTGATATTTCAGTTAAATTAGAGTAAAGGCAAGGAGAAAAGGGAATATGTTTGGTGCAAATTATGTAGAACTGATGGGCATAACAAGAATGAGTGCCCATTTTTTGCACAGTAAATAAGAGTGGGTATGGAAAACCCTTTATATTCAAGAGGACCATGGTGTGAGATTTTTAAAACACATGGGCATGATCACTATCATTTCCCCATGATGCAGAAGTATCAGACAGTATCGAAGGGTACATTTTGTACTTTTTGCAAGTCAATTGGACATGAAGACAAGGACTACATAAACTTGGAGATAATGAAGGAAATGACATCACATGCATATAAGGTACATGATGAATTAATGACAACACAACCTATGCAGTAGCCACAGTATAATACTGCGCAACAGTTTCAAGAACAATTGTAGTTTAATAATGTGCAACAATTTGGAGCACCACCAGAGTATAATAACACACGGGAGTGCACAACACCATTGTAGTACAATAACGTGCAGTCGCATTATAATCAGGGAACTCAGCATAATACACCACATGGAGATAATCAGGGTAACAGAGGAGGATTTAAAGGAATTGGTCGTGGAGGCAGAGGATTTCGAGGAGGTCCAGGACTAGTAATTTGTCATACTTTCAAAAATATGGACACTATGCAAGAGATTTTACATTGCCACCTATGACATGTATGTATTGTCGCACAATAGACCATGAAACAAAATATTGTCCAACATTGTTGGTAAAAATACAATAAAAGAGAAACCAGAACAATTAGAACATGCAATGGATTTCTGTGGAAAATAGAGAAGAGGAAGGGAAGAAGATCAATATCATTACTAGAGGTGGAGATAATACAGGAGATGATGTAGCAAAGTAGAACCAGGATATACACCATTGGGTAAGAAAGAATACAATTCCTGAACATAAGTTGGATGTGCACAAAGAGAAAGAGACATTCAAAGAGTCTAGACATGAGATTTTGAAGGAGAATATTGCATCTACCCAAGGAAAAAATCCAATAGATGATGTACTAGTGTATGGCATGCCTCCTTTATTTGATCAAACCAGTAGAGAGAAAACTTCAGAGAAAGTAAGTAACTCAAGGAAATTTTTAGGGTATTGTGTTAAATTGTTGAATGATAAGAATTCTTTACAAGTACTGCAAATCCTATTGGAAAAATGTAATTCTGGGAAGAAGGTGTTAAGAAAGTAAATCAGGTCTGTAAGAAGAGAAGAACAACTAGGGAATTCAAGTTGAATCCAAACATTGGAGATTTCAATATGGGGGATATTATATTAGACATAGGGTGTGAAGTCAGTGTTCTTACAAAGAAGACATGTGAATTTATGGGAGTGTTGTACTATGTTGTCATTGATGTCAAAGGGTTGATTTCAAGTATTTTCTTAGAAATGTGTTTGTAGCATTGATGTATTAATTGTTGGATCATGTGATCATGGATGTAATTGATGAAAAACGTATAATTTCATGAGGAGGCATAGTGATGTGTTTTCATGGGTTGATATTCCAAATGTATTGATGTATAGAAGGGTTGATGTAAAGTTTGATCATTGTTGTCTTATCATGGTTGATAGGAAGTACCAAATGGATGAAATCCAAATTGGTCGACTTATGGTGAAATCCCTCAGGGGAATATTCTTTGTGAAGTCCAAATGGTTAAGTGGTTGATTCATCCTAGATGTGTGGTTAAGGAACCCAAGGTTGATTGTGTATTAATGTAATGAAGACAATTAATTTATAAGTGATACTATTCGATATGGATATTGTTCGTCATGCCATATTTGGTGATATGTGGAATGTCACATAACTCCTCATGTTTAGAGATTTATGGTCATCTGAAGTTGGATAACCCTTTTGATTTGTCTAGAATATCCTAGAAGGTCAAAGAAGTCAAATTATTCTAGAAGCTCCTAGAATAAAGTTGACTAGTCAAAGTGGCTAGTCATGGGTTAAGTGGTTGCAACAAGAAAACAATTAAAAATAAATGACTTGAAACTAGAAGTAGAGAATTTACTATTTGTAGCAAAGTGGGTTAGAAGTGGACAAAGTGGTTAGAAG